>OZ057409.1:24246330-24375330 GCA_964056735.1 Allodiplogaster pararmata
CGCACCTGAAGCAAGTTACGCGAATAAGCTTTTCATGTAGGAAAAATGCGCTGAAGTGTGCGTTTAAATTAGCATAATAGACACTGAAATTACATGGAACTTGCTGAGTCATGAAAATAGCTTGAATTTTGGCTATCATGGCCTGAGATTCCCTTCTATCATCATACTGTGGGCTCAGGTAGAGCTAGCGTGGCTAGGAAAGTACTGTATAAGTTCTTCCCAGAAAATACTCTTCGCTGAGAAATTTTGCTTCTTCACTTGTTGAGCTAACCAGAGCCACAGTTAGGAAATGATTCGTGATGCATCCTACGGGCAATGATGGGAGTGGTGCGGGAAGTGCGCGCAAAAACAGTTGAATAAGAAATGAGATCAGAGCGCTGCGCTAAGCGACCGAGAGATACGGAGCAGAGTATGAGGTAGAAAGAAACAGAAATAAAAGTGAGATACAAAGAGAGAGAGAGAGAGAGGGAGAGGGAGAGAGAGATGATAAATGACATACATGAGCACGGAATATTGGGAAGAGATCTCCTGGACAGAGCGAAGCGCCCGTGTTTTCGTCTTCAATTCTTTCCCAATGTTTTAGATTCCGTCTCAGGGATAAGACGAAAAGATATCAAGTTCTGGTGTCGTTTCAAATTCAAATTTACATACGATTCATTGAGAAAAAAATCAAGTTAGTTTAAAAGCAGATAAATCACGAATTTTCTTGTCGAAATTTTAAAATTTTTATGTGAGGTTTGGGTCTCGACACATAAAGTCAAAGCTGAATTTTGAATGCGCAAGATTTCGGTTGCACTAATTTGTGTGCTTGAAAAGGCTTTAAATCAAAAATACAAAAAAATATTCTAAAAGCAGACACCATCAAACTGTTCGTGACTTTCTCACCGACTGGTCCTAGCCTCGCCCACGCCCACGCCCAATCGATATTAGCTACTCAATCCATATTCCAATTGTGAACCCTGAAAAAATCTGTGCGAAGAAAAGCTATTTCCATTTGGTACATATTTTCGCATTTAATTCAGTTCATAAACATTGGCGAGTTCAGGGTGGTAACTGTACTTCCACTGTTCATTTTTTTTTTTAAAAAGTCAAAGAAGTTGTTCTTGAAAGCGTTTCAGACACCTCTAGACCGTTTAGATTCTGCCATGAACGAACTTGTTGTCAATATTCACACTCTGTTGACGCATGAATTAGTAAGTAGGGCATTTGATGCGCTCATACACTGATGGCAAAGTGCAATTTTCTAATTGTTTTGAATAGATGAGCTTCTGTTCAGTTAAGTTCGCCTTCAAGCAAACTTCTTAAAGCCGAGTCTAAGTCTCAATTAGGATATATTCTGGTTTTCCGGACATAAGAAAAGGAGGCACACGTTCTTCTCTTTTCAGTATGTAATTTCTACCTTCATACTTTCAAATTTTGCGGCTGAAACTTGTGTGAAGTTGTGAAATTTTCAGGTAATTCATTTGTATTCTTAGTGTAGAATCAGAAGTCGGAAAGATCTTCGAAGAACGAATATCACGAAAGTCGAGCAAATTTGAGAATTTCGAAGAGATTCAAAAGCGTTAAAATATGAAGAAACAAGAAAATGAAATTCGCATCGAAGGTTTATTTTTTCGAAGGAAAACAATTTCTATCGAAACTAACAAAGATGTAAATTAAAACTCAAATGAATCAGTTGAGTTATTCTTTGTAAAATCATCATTTATACCAACTTTCTTCACTGAACAGTAAGAAAAAGTTGGAACGCTACCATTTAACATTATTGAACATGGATCGAGTTTTTCTTTTTGCCAGTAATTCTCAAAAACTCTGCTTCCACGGACGCCATAGAGTCGTTTTTCTATCTTCTACTGAACTATTTTTTGTTGAAATTTTTGGTCCTCTAGGGCGCAATTCCGTCTCCATTTTGGCTCATCTCGAGTCTGACATCCTCGCTACAAGTGTGTACCATTCAGAATTTTTATTCAAGCGTTTCTGCACATGTTTATCCTGTCCGATCACACATCTACTTGTTCGCCCAGTGAACGAATAGAGGAAGTTCTAATACTGACTTTTACATGCACCTCTGAGTGATTAAGAACTGATTCTTGAAACAAGAAGTGAAGTGGTCTCTCTCTCAAGACAGTATTCGACACCTTCAAAATCTAATTCGTTATGGGTTCTCACAAGTCCTGAATTTCGATCAGTTGGGATTACTATGCTTTCTCGGTTTAACGAGCGTAAATTCCCGGTTTGATAATATCCTTTTAGTGGGATTTCATACAGTTAAAATATTTTTTGGAAAGTAGGTCTCTTCTCGAAGAATGGTTTTTCTTCTCGTTTTAGTCTTACTCCAAGTAAAAACTTTAAACTTTGTGGGAAAAATTTTCATCTGAGAAGTTCCCAGTCTTAAGTATTTGCTAAGCTGCTTATCCAACAGGAAACATTGTCGAAACTAAAATATCAACTTCAAGCGATTTTCAGGCTCAAATTATCAAACTAAAGTAAAAAGGAACGTTAAATAAGACTCACGCACAAGTGTTTGCACAATTACATCCCTTCTTTTTTTAAAGAAATTTTTTGAACGTGAGTGATGTATCTGATTATTCATAAAATTGGTGCTTAGAAGGTTCTTCTTATTTCAATAGTCTTTTTAAAACCGCTGTTCAAGAAGGATAGAAATTAGAAGAATTTTTTTTATTTTTTAAGGTTTTAAATTAGTTTTTTATCTTGAATCTTTTTGAATTTGAATTAGTTGACTTTCTTATTTGATCTTTCTTTGACTCTTTGACTTTGACTGACCTCAGTTTCTTATTTGGGAAGCGATTTGAACTAGCAATTTTTAGCGCTTCACAAAGATTGATGAATGCATTGCAACAGTTGTTCATTTCTCTTTAAAAGTTCCACCATTTTCGATTTTTTCTGTAAACTCATTTAGTGATCACTTTAATGAAGCTATTTTTGTTAGATATTGAATCAAAATTAAGGAGTGTGCTAGAGAAGGAGAGCCGAAGTACAAACGCCGATACCCAGCGACTTCCCGAATTTCGTTTTCGATGACTTACGCTCTTGTGCAGTCCTGTCTACGGCGTGATCGAGTCGCTCCAGCAGTCACTCACAATAAAAAATAGTCTCTTCTATAAAAAAAAAAAGTTACATAATTTGAGAGGAAATCTCTTAGTAATATCTCAAGCAAAACCATACAAAAGCTTTGAAGTAAATAAGAAAACATTTCTGGTTCTTTAAAAAAGGAAAGGAAAAGCAACGGCCAAAATTATTTAAATTTGGTCTAGGAAAAAGCTAAAACAAGAATGAAAAAAGCCTAAAGAAATGAAAACAAAAAGGTGCTTTGTTACGTTGTGTTTGAAAAAAATTTATTTATACTCTCTTGTTTATGTTAATAGGAGGAGAGAAACTCATTAAAATGCTTCAAAAACACAAATAAAGCCAAGGAACCTTTAAAAAGCACTATCACAGAAATAAGAAATTTTTCCTCAGCATTTTAAGGGTAACGCGCTTGATCTCGGTGATAGAGAGAATACTCGGTTCGGTTATGCCACGTGAATTGGCTTTTTTCGGGCATCAGATAGGGCGTGTTTATATGTATTAGAGGAATCCATTTGAGGGTGAAAGAAGAGAGCGTTGCAACATTGAAAAATTTGAAGATAGTGAAAACGACATGGGTTACTGAGTTTAATATAGAGCGCTTTGGCAATACTATAGCGCACATATAGAGCGCTTTGGCTCTGGACTCAAATCAGAGTATAAGAGAGCCAGCTGGGTCTAACTCCGCTTTGTGGAATAGCTTTGTCCTTGCTGGAAGAGCTAGACTTACCTCAAAAAGACAGTCAAGGAGCAAGTTTTTTGGGTGTTTTTACGAGCTGAAATAAAGCATGGAGCATGGAATCTGATGAACGAGGATGGGAAACTTAATATGATGAAAATTGTTGCATGGATATAGCAAGTTTACCCTGCAGGTTTGAACCCAGTATTCTCGCAAACCACGACCGAGCGCCTTACCACTGAATTACCGAGGACATATTCCCTATTTGCGCGGTAGTGATCTACATATTAGATTTTTTCGGAAGACTGTGCTGGATAATGTTCCCCTATTGAAGACATACGTTTCCCGTTCTTTCTATCTGCACGAATTGAGAAGATGGAATGAACTTATAGATGAAATTCTTCTTTACAACTTAACCTCCTCTGTCTAACTTAGTCCCTCAGAAATGACCTCATTCGGGCTCATTCTTTTCTTTTTGAGAAAAAAGAGGCACCACCATTCCCCTTCATGATAAACCGAGCCCAGATCAACTCATCTCCGTTTTCATCACACTCTTTCTCCTCTCTCTTTATTCTCACACTTTATCTTTCCCTCTTTCTCCCTCTATATCTCTCCCTCTCTCCTTTCACCCTATCACACACTTCTTCTTTTATCTGCTGCTTATCTTTTTCTGTCTTTCCTCATCCTCTCCATCCCGCTACATCGACCTCGCCTCCTATCCCTCTAAGTAGTGACAACGAGGCAAAGTAGGGCATCAAGTTCCTTTCTTTATCTCTTTCTCTATGTCTTTATCGGTCCCTAGTTTCTGTTACTTTCCTTATTCCTAGTGTGTGTACTGTAATCACAAAGTTGAAGCCAACTCTCCAACAGACACCACTCTTTCACAATACCCCTAGAAAGGTCAGTCAACTTATCTTCTAACGTTCATCAAGCTGCTTCTCGTCTTTAGAAGCGAGAAGTTTTTTTCAAAAGAGCAAGCAACGTTTTTATCCCGAACAAGGCACTATAAGGCATCAACAAAGGCATGCAATAACATTTTCTCACTGGAAGCTTTTCAGAAAGGAAAAAAAAACGTCTGATTTGAAAAGAAGAGCGAATACCGCGTGCCTCTTCCTTTAGAGAAGTCTTGGCTGGACAGGTGATCATTTAAAAAAACATATTTTAAATTACAAGCATATCTTATACATGGAGAGAAAAAGAGAAGGTTTTTTTGGCACGTACAAAACTGTTTATTTCTATATCTGAAATATATGAATAAGCTTATATCATACATCTACATATTTATCATCTTCTTAGCGCTGTCCCGTGCAAGCCGAAGTCGGCTAGATCCACTGATTATAACATCCATTATAATTTCCTCTTGGATCATCTTTCTATCAATCTCACAACAATATCTGGAACAATCTCTATATTAAAAACAAGAAAAACTAGAATTTGAAAATCATATGCACAATTCTAAACCAAATAGGTCAGTCTGGAAAAAGTGACTAGAGAGAGAGGAACAATTCAACTTGCAGGTTTAGAGAGGTTATGTACTTGATCAACTTACCTCAAAGTGACTAGTAAGCCTTTCAAACTCGAAACAAAGAAAACCATTGACAAATTATAAAATTCAGTTGCTGATAGATCCGAAGAGAAAGATAAATAAAGAGAGAAATGAAGAGATTATTTCCGTGGTTCACGCACATTGCTACTCGTCTTCTTCCGCCGCGCGGAAAGGCGGCATTTCATGCGTTGTCATGAAGAGATTCAGCGCGGCCCGCCGACTCATGTCGTCCTGATTCATATGCGTCTTTTTGTGACGCAGGAGGTTGTCTTTGCGATTGAAACTGTAAAACAGTAGATATGTCCTCCCGGTTTCAAACTCAAACAGATCGTCTTCAAAATTTAATCACACTTCTCAAATTAAACAAGAATTCAAGTTCAAGGTAAAAAGCTTATACAACATAGAGCTCTTATAGCGTTCTAAGATTTGGGAACACTAAAAACCGCCCCTTGATAGGACTTGAAGAATAAAAAACCTTCGAGTTCAGCGATATAAGAGCACTTAGCTTTCTGATCGCGAGAAATAATCGTATAATAAAAAAATGTATAAAAAAGTAAATGAATCAAGGCATTAAGACTTCTAATTGGAAGCTCCTGCGCGCCATTTATTACTTGGCTCTCTCTATCGTACAAAAACGACTTACGATTTTTGTATTCTCGGCTAAACTTTGTTTCTCCAAGTTTTCTAGGGGCGAATCAAGTGAGCCACTATTCCTCCAACTTGTGAACTCTAACTTTTCACATCCTCAAAACTGCATTACTTTCCCCTTTCATGAAACATATGAATTATTCGCAGTTATTGTATGTATATTACGTATTTCTGGCCTACTCGCCCGTCACCTTTTTGGATGGACTTAAATACAAACTAAATTTACATTTCATCACCATGCAAGTGTTTTGTTTTTTATGAAAAATAATATCTTTGTTTGTGAGTGTCTCCGCTCTATTTCTTCTTCTTGAACCACAATCTCTCTTCCTCTATCTTTTTTCGTCTTTCTTTCTGTTTTTTTCTTTCCTTAAATCACGGTCTCTCTCTATCACCCTCTCTCTCTATCTATCTCTCTCTCTCTCTCTCTCTCTCTCTCTCTCTCTCTCTCTCTCTCTCTCTCTCTCTATCTCTCTATCCATTCTCTTGATCTCTCTCTATCTCTTTCATCACTCCGTCCACCGTCCCAACTCTTTTCCCCCCGTTACTACAAATCGGCGGTCGGAATTGACAAACGATCACTCCCTCATTCCTCCCTTTTCCCCTTACTGAACTGCTCCCTATTTCCCTTTTCTTACTGATATCAAAGTAATACATTGGAAAAGATGAAGGAGAGAGAGTGGAATGGGTATATCTCATGCGTTGTATTTAGAAGAGAAGGGTTAAATGAGTGAAAGGAGAGGTGATTTACAGAGAGAGAGGCACGAGGTCAACTCATGAAATAACTGACATCGAGAAGGAAACGGTGAAAGAACAGAGACACCTATACAAAATTATCAACGGAGTAAGATGTCTGTGAAAAGGGATAAGGAATGAGGGGTATGCGTGGGGGACGGAGGGGTCCTTTTGCCTTTTGGATCGGAATGAGTGATGAAGGAAGAAAAGGAGGTGTGTACTCCGTTACTCTGTTCACTGTGCGCTTGCCCAAGACAAGGCAACATTTGGTTCAGGGCACTATAACTGCCAAGTACATATTATATCAATCAGCTATGGGTACTATCTCTTTTGAACAAACATCATGAAACATTTATGTTTCAGAACTCGAAAGTTCGTGTTCGATCAAAGCTCAGTATCTTGTGGATTGAATGCACTGCATACAAATTGGTATGGTGAGACCTGTGAGAAAAAACCCGTGTTGTTTCAGTTTTATACGCTTGCCAATTTACTGATACGAGTTTGTTGTAACTATCCGAGATACATATATTCCGAAGTTGAACAGGCTGAAAATCCTGAGCTAACTAAAAAAGTTGGTAAGTATAATAATCTTCTCTTTAATTTCGCCGAGCTCTATTAACATGTTTTTATTTGAAAGAATAATCAGGTATTTCTGAGCTGAAGTACCTTTTGTTACAGAAGGGACAGGTGTGAGGACGCAGTCCAGTGTGAATGAATGTGTGCTTCTTAAGAAGAAACTTGTTGGCGAACCGTTTCGTGCAGTTGGTGTAATCACATGTGAAAGGCTTCTCTGAAAAGGAGCTTTATACAAACAAAAAAATGCCTAAGGAGAGGAAGGATGAATGTTCTCTTTTTACTCAACTTATTAAGAAGATAAATTTCTCAGAGTCATTGTCAAACGGGAAAATAGAGCAATAAGAGACTGTTGCGCTGAAATATAATAAAAGAATCCGCGACATCAGAGCAGAAACCATCTGTGAATCGTTGGTAAAGATTGCAAAGGTAACAATCACATCAATTTTCAGATGAAACTCATGGACGTGAAAACCTTTTTGGAGAACCAGAATATGTTTTTTACACTAAGCTTTTCGTCAGTGCGACACACTTAGTTATTCAGTAATCATTTATTTTGTTCAACTGCTTTTTTTTCTGTTTGAATCATAGAGTTCAAAGCTAAAATAACATAGAAGTTCTGCTTCACTCCGGAAAAAAATTTAATGATAAAACTAGCTCATAAGAAAAAGAAGTGATGAACTACATATTTTTGTGCATTGAATGCTGTAGAAACAGAATGAAAGTCATGCAGTTGATTGATTCAAAGGCTTGAACATGTTGACACTTATTGATTGATTCAAAGGCTTGAACATGTTGACACTTATTGATTGATTCAAAGGCTTGAACATGTTGACACTTATTGATTGATTCAAAGGCTTGAACATGTTGACACGTATTGATTGATTCAAAGGCTTGAACATGTTGACACTTATTGATTGATTCAAAGGCTTGAACATGTTGACACGTATTTATTGATTCAAAGGCTTGAACATGTTGACACTTATTGATTGATTCAAAGGCTTGAACTTGTTGACACTTATTGATTGATTCAAAGGCTTGAACATGTTGACACTTATTGATTGATTCAAAGGCTTGAACATGTTGACACTTATCAGTTAAATTGAAAAGGTGAGAAAACGAGAGCAGAATAAAAATATTTTTGTAAAAGTAGTAGAAAGTGGCAAAGGTGTGCAATTAATGGAAGCGATGTCACGTAAAAAAATATTGAGTCGGATAGTTAGGTTAGAGTAAATACTGCGAAAAAGAGAGAGAAAGAGAAAAATTAGAGGAAATGGAAATGAAAAGGGAAAAAGCAATAAGAATATGTACATAGAAACAGAGAGAAAACATAATAAGAATTTATTTCAATTAAAAACAAAAAATTGAGATTAAACTCTAGAAATCAAAGCAATTGCAGTATTTGAGCAGGTCCAAAATTTCAAATTACTTCAATTAAGGAACAGTTTTTTCTCTCCTTTAATCAACACCAGGAAATTATCAGAAATGTGACCTATATCTCTCTCTAACCTCTCTGTCTCTCTCTTTCTCTCTCTTTTTCTCTCTCTCTCTGTCTCTCTCGCTCTTAATAGTTTGCCTTATCTTTGTTTCATCCGCAGCTACAACCGTCGGAACCGATTGAAACGAACCGGTCTCATTGTCCTCGAGATCTTCTCTTGTTTCCTCAGAAGGCGAAGGCGATGATTCATTGCACTCTTCCATCTCATCTACCTTTTCATCCTCTTCCAACTTCGCAAGCTTTTCTGCTGACCTGAAGGAGAACACACTGTGTATCGCAGCTCTTCTTCTTGCGCAATGCCTCTCCGATTCAGAGTACATCATTCTCTGATCAATTATAGGCACTACTAAGGAGGCAGAACCCGTGGCTGCTTTCAGAATTACTACTTGTGTGAGAAGCAACGGAGGAAAGGATTGAGAGATGTTCAAGCCCTTTCGAAATTTCTCAACCACTTGGTTTCGGCTAATCTAATTTAGTTGATGATCTAACTTGCAACTAATTGCACAACATTCAAACATTCTTAAAACGCACAGTCTTCTGAATATGTACCGGAAAACGTCTTATCATCCCAAAACATCATCCCAACATTGAGCATCTTCATAAAGAACTGCAAATCGTCATGAAAAAACTAGAGTAAGTTTCAAGTTTTCCATACGTTCCTCTCGGTTGTGTTTCTCAGAAGCTTTGAATAACTAAGCACATTGATGTGTTTTAGAATTTTATTTTCCAGTAACTCGATTTTCTTGAAATTCTTGTATTTTCTTCTCCTCTCATCCTCTATTAATCAATGTGTTCCCCAGAAAAACTTGTAATTGTTTTTGACTTCTCTGAGTACTTACTTCTGGAAGCTTAACACTTTCTAAGTATATTCGATTTTTCTTTCCCTTGAACGATTTTAGCTCCGAAATTACAATATTTCTAGAAAAAAATTCTATAACAGAATTCAGACGGCATCTCTCCCTTTTTATGTTGAGCTTAAAAGCTCTGCCTTTCCTGCCCTCCTTCCACTTCTCTTTATTTTTCTCCCCAGTATCTTCACACATTTTAACTCGAGCGCTACGAAAACAGAGTGGTATGGAAGAATAGTGATTGGGTTGAATAGATAGTCTGTCAGTGATAAATTTGATGAAGTATAATGGAAAAGAGGAAGCGCGAGGAAGACACAACATCGGTGAGAAAGTCGAAGAGTGAAAAAATACAGAGAGGCAAAGGAAAAATATATTATGAGTGAAAGGAAGAGAGAGACAGGCAGCAGAAATAACGGAGGGCGAAGAATAGATAGAAAAATATAGAGCAACTGATCTGATAGCAGGGGCAGAGTAACGGTAGCGACCTTGAATGTTCACATTCACCCCATTCTCTCTCTCTCTCTCTCTCTCTCTCTCTCTCTCTCTCTCTCTCTCTCTCTCTCTCTCTCTCTCTCTCTCGCTCTCTCTGTCTTTGACTTGCTTCTTCTTCTTCTGCTCCTCGTCTTCACAGACCTTTGGTCCTCCTTTATCAATCTATTTATCAATAAATTGTCAGCATCCAACTTTTCTCACTCATGAAGCGTACAGTTTTATGTTTAACACATGGAATGGAGGGAAGCATCTTGAGAGAAAAGAAAACATTGAATATTACAGAAAAGCGTGAGACAAAGTCTTGCGGAGATGAAGAAAACCAACAGAAAGTGATAGAAAAAGATAAAAGAGATAGAATAGGAAGAGACAAGAAGGGAGTAGAAGATATAGAATAGACAGAGATGGAGAAAGGGTGAGAGTAAGAATGATAGAAAGATAGAACGGGAGAGATGAAGGAAGAGAGAGAGAAAGAAAGAGAGAGATAAAAATGAACTAGAGAAAAAGTTTAAATAGGAGCATAAAAAGAAGTTGTCAGATAAAAGGATAAGAATAAGTGATAAGAAAAATAGAATAACTGTGAGGTTCTAAAACAAATTATTGTAAGCAGAGTTATCAAAGTACTTCTTAGTGCGGAAGTGTGAAAAATTGCAACAGTATCACAAGACTGCGATCAAATCAAGAGTAAATACTTTCTTATTGAGAGTAAAAGGGAGAGCGAAACATGAAAAGAGAGAGAAACAGCTTGATAGAGAGAAAGACTAAGAAGAGAGAGAGAGAGAGAGAGAGAGAGAGATAGCGAGAGAGAGAGAGAGAGAGAGAGATAGAGAGAGAGAGAGAGAGAGAGAAAGAGAGCTTAAAATTGCGTCTTTAATTATTTTAATAAAGTAGAGAAAACTCTTTGGAAGAGTTATAACTGAGCCTCTCAATCGGTAGCTAGACTATCAAGGCTATCTTTGTTTATCATTGAGAGTTGAATACTCGTTAGAGTTATACGCCTAGTAACTTCTAAACTTCTTTCTTTTCTGCACGCTCAGAAAGATATTGAAACTATTGAGGATGAAGTTTATCTGCACAAAAACCTGAATGAACTCAATTTTTATGTGTTAGTGGCCACTTAAAGTTTAGAACAAATCATATACAGCGAAACTTCTAGGAACAGATCTTGAACTTATCTAATAAATGAACTAGAGAAGCTCACAATTGCTTGATGTTTTTTAAAAAAAATTCTTTTTGTTAATTCTCGTTTTCTGCATATTTCTGAACTTTACCAAAACAAAACCTTACTTTCTATCTTGTCTTTAATTGCTCATACTATAATACTTGCTTTAATGAATCACATGCTTGTGACTGACTCGCTCTGGGGAGGGGAGAGTGAGGCGGCGCTGATGGCAACCGACTGCACGAGTGTGACTGGCGATGCCGACATTGCGCTGCGCAGAATATTGAAGTAGGCTTGCGTGTGCGGGTTTATCGCCTCCGGGATGGGCCAGATGGAGGAGAGCGCGGATGAGGGAGGCAACACTGCCACCGCCGGACTCAGGAGCAGGTTGTCTGCAGCAGAGAGAGATCATTAATGGGAAAGAGAGAAAAAGGCAGAGAGAGAGAGAGAGAGAGAGAGAGAGAGAGAGAGAGAGAGAGAGAGAGAGAGAGAGAGAGAGGGAGCGTGAAATATTTATAGAGTGAAGGAGAAAAATGGAAAGAGAGAGAACATGAGATAAAGAGAATTCATTAGCAGAAAAATATAGGGCAAAAACAGAGAGGACAAGCTCGCAAAAAACGTATCAAAATGAAAAAATTATAGCGTAGAAGGAAAATTAGTGAAAAATGAGAAGAAAAAATATTTAAAAGAATCAACACGAGTAAAAAAATTTTCGTGGGTGGAGTTTCAAACACAAAAAAGAATGAAAAGAGAAGCATTAAAAAACAGGTGGTTACATAGAAATGAATGGAAGAAGAATAGGAAGTCGAGGGAAAAGCCATGACGTATATTGATCCTATTGATCACACACAAGATCACACACCTTATTATTGATCACACACAACAATTATCAAGCAGAAAACAAAATCTTCCTTCAAATCTCCCTATAGAATGAATGATTCTCTCGATCAGTCAAGCGACGAACCATTCAAGGAGACTTCGGCTGAGCTCCCCACTGCAGGCGAAACTTCTCTCGGGGGTTCACTCCGATTCTGCGAGCTCTTCAATGACATTTATTGACTTTCATCATACAATTTCCAAAGAAACGGGACCTATGTCAGTTTTGAATGTTTATATTTTTAGTTCTGTCACAGATAAAATCATGTCAAGTTAACTTTTCTATGGATAAGTGGGCTTTTTCTCTTTTTCTGCTGTTTTTACTTGGTATAGTGCCGTTTTGGTGGCAATTAACTGCTATTTTTATGATCTTTGCTCATCACATCATTCGATAACACACAACAGGCTAACAATTGATACCCTTTGTAGATCGTTGAGCTTAGCGACGGCTGCGTCGAGACTTCGAACTCCCACGCGACGTCTCCGCTTGTGCGGGGTCGACGCCGTCGGAGGAGAAAGGGCACCGCTGATGAGCGAGCTGTCGAAGTGACTGAAACTCATCGCCTTGTGTGGCGAGTCCTTGGGCGTGGTTGAGAAGGGCAAACTGCTGGTAGTCTTTTCCGTCTGCCCGTAGCATTGACTGGACAAATGCCGCTGACCGGACGAGTGACTTTGCATTTGTTTGCCGTGCGACGGCATCTCCAAATAGTCTTCCGACTCATAAATTCTGAAAATAGTGATACAGCCATGAGTCTCCGCTACAAAAACTCATTCTAATTCTGTGTTTTGTTGATGCGAGTTTGTCGCACGCAGCTGTTAGACCCAGTGATCGCCCTTCTACTCGGCCTCCAGAAATCCCTCTGCGATATGAGACATTTGATGAAAACAAACTAACTTGAAACGTCATTTTCCCTCAAGCATGAGAATCAGAGAAAGTTCTCGAATATACATCAACTAATTTTCCTCGAGAGCTGAGGAGGGCTTGAGATAGAGGAATCGTTGAACCGAACCTGGTGTAAGAGCTGAGTCCCTCCTCAATGCGTCCATTCAATGCATCACACATGTATCGCCTCAGAGTTCGGACTTCTCTGATTATCTTCAACATCTTACAATAAAAATGTTTTTTTTTTTGTGAAATGATTACATATGCCCGAATTCGACTTTTTTGTTGCAGAAAGTGTGATTTTTAAACTAATCGAGCCTAAGTTTTTTCTTGCTTATATTCACAGGAGCTCATAAAATTACGACTCCAGAAGATAGACTCAGTCTTTTTCAACTGAGAAAAAACTCATTCTCGCTGGCTGACCTCGTCTTTTCCACTGTCTGCAAAAAGTGCAAGAGGCATCGCGGCCAGATTCGAGGCAGCGAATAGAGGGAGCTGTCCCTCCGAGCGCAGACTCTCGTAGAGGACAAAGATGTCGCACTCGCTAGTCACCGTAGTGGTCGAGAGCTTCGTTCTTCGCGTAAGCAGCTCCTTGGCCTCGTCGATTTCGCCCGAGGTGAAGTACTCGTTGATGAGGACGCGGATGTGGGGGTGGTCCCGGAAGTTGTGCAAGAAGCACAGGAGTGAGTTGACGATGAGCGGGGGCTTGGAATGTGGTCGCGGACACGGAGGCGGAGGGTGCGAACTAGCACAAGACATTGCTAGCAAGACGCGACTGGGGTTACGTTTTTCCTACCGGAACTCTCTCGGATCTGGAACAGTCGTCTCCATCGCTCCATAAGGATTCAGAGCGGTAAAATCGCATCAACTGGTTCATTGATAACCATTCATGAAAAACACTAGGAGTAGAGAAAACAATATGATAACTCGGCTTTTTATAAGGTGTTTTATCGTTAACAATAACTACTCCTTCTGAATTTATGTATCAGTAGAATGAGAAAGTTCTTGAAATTTTAAAACAATGAGGTAGCTGTTGCAATATACATGTATACATTAAATATATCAATTACATCTTATTTTTAATCACTACGGTTTTTTAAACTCAGACGGTTTTTTCAAAGAAACCAAGGCTTCTCTGAAGCAAGCGAAGCAATCGCGTCACGGTGTGAAATTATGGATAAATGGAAACAAAAAGTTTGAAAAAGTCGGAAAAGGCTTTGGTATTGGATTTCTTATTGGACTTCGGTATTGGACTTCTAAGCTGTGGAAAAGAGAAACAAGAGAGAGAGAGAAGGACAGACAGTGATTAAGATGGAAAACTGAGGGTTGAGAGGAGACCGTATTCCACTGCGGAAGGAGGAGGAGTGAACGACTTCCCCGACTCTGATTGTGAGGGAGGGCAACCGCAGAGCGGAGGAGAAAAAAGGACGAGAGAAAAACAGAGAGGGAGGATAGAGAAGAAAAGTTATAAGAAAGAATGCAAGCAAGCGGACAGAGCAAAAGTGATAGAGAAAGAAATATATGGAGTGAAAAAGAAGAAAAGGGATAATATAGAGGAGTGAATCAGTCATTCACTATCTCGCGTAGTCTATCTTACTCCGACCTTATTTTATTTTTCTTCTATTTCTCTTTCTATTTCCCTTCCTAAATATGTATACTAGCATTTCCAACTCCATAGTAGAATTGTATTCTACTTCCTAAGCTAGATCCAACTCTGCTCCTCCTCTCCCCCCCCTTCCCGCTGAATCTACCGTATCACCTGAAAACAAACAGCAGCTCAACCTGCAGACGACGGAAAGTAGGAGGACAAAACGTGAGGAGAAGAGAGGAGGAAGGGAGAAGGAGGGAAGGGGGTAGACCAAATGCTAGAGAGTGGAAACCTCTGATTAGACAGAAGAGTGGATGAGAAGCGAGAGTTGTCCTTGATGAAAGTCGGAGAGAAAGGTGAGAAGAGAGAGAGAGAGAGAGAGAGAGAGAGAGAGAGAGAGAGAGAGAGAGAGAGAGAGAGAGAGAGAGAGAGAGAGAAGAAAGATAAGATAGAAGAGAGAGAGCGAGAGAGAGAGAAACAGAAAGAGAAATGGAGGAAGAGAGATAGAAACAGAGAGGAAGGGAGAGAGAGAAGTTACTCTACCTCCCGAGTGTAAATACGTTGGCGATCCAACTATGACAATATCCTCTCTTTGCGAGTTATCTTCCTCTTTTTACTTCTATCACTTTACTTTGTTCTAACTGTAGGTCTCCAGCGAAACCAGTAGAAAATGTACTGGTTTCTCTAAACTTGGTAACTAAAGTTTTTTAGCGACACAAAATCTTGGAATCATCTCAGAATTCATAATTAAATTTTTTAACCTTTCAAAGCTGAAAAATTCACTTGAATTTTCTGAGCAATGACTTGAAATTTCTTGCTTGTAAAACAGTGTTACCCAAACATTGAACTTGTTTTAGAATTTTACTCTTCGGAAAGGCTTCACTATGCAATCAAACAAAATACTTAAACTGTTCTACCAGAGAATCACACACCAAGCTTTTTTAAATTGTGTTTGAAAGAACAATTTGAGTTTAAAAATGGAAGGAGAGAGGAGAAAATTGGAAAATTGATCACGAGAGAATTTGGGTGAACTGATTGGTAGCTACTCATCGAAGATTATGCAATGAAGAAAAGTGATTATTTAATCAAAAGAGGTGGAAAGCGCGATAATGATTGTAGCAAATCAAGTGTTGAAGAAAGCGTTTAGAGCTATCGAACAATACATACAAGCTCTGTCAAAATTGTCCTCACTTCTAGCAGCTTATCGGAACAATGACATCGCGGGCAATAATTGAATACCCAATCACCTTTGAAGTTTCATTGTGAGTCTCAAAGTTTCACATACTCAGATTCGAACCATAAGTCGAAACTTTGTGTCATTTTTTTTAAACAGTAATACTGCTGAACTTGTTCATGTATGTAACCAGTGTAAAGCAGAACAGGCTATCGAGAAGCGTCAAGTCTGGGTGTTCTACTTTTAATCAATCTGAATTTGATTTACTTTTTTGAAGGTTAATCGAAGAAGAACAATTAGGAGAAACAAAACCTACGACTGTGCATGTGAATAAATGATACCAAGACAAGTCATCACAGGAGCCCCTGCCTAGTTGACCACTTCCGGCTTACATCATTTCCTTTCCCGATGAGTTGTGCCATTTGAGTTTCTAAAATATGGGTGTTGTTTTCTCTCACCATGGCGGAAGTGGGTAATAATAGACGAGACCTTCTTGGGAGTGTTTAAAACATAACACAAGGACATAATTTCTCTAGTCGATTATGCTTTTTTTATTATTATTCTGAGATCAATCGTCCTAATAGCATGGAAATCATTAGATAGAGATAGAGATATAAAGAGAGGCAGAAAGAAACAGAGAGAAAGAGAATCAGGAATAAATTTAGAAATTTAAGAATTTATCATTCTTATGATCGTGCGTTGTATAGATGATGTATTTATTTATTTATCCAATAAAATAAAATTTTTGAAGAAAAAGTTACAACACGCGGAATATGGTGAACACATGAGAAATTCTCCAAAATTAGGTAACTGCGAATTGGGTAGTTGTGATACATCGAAATAACTCAATCTTGCTTTCCGAGGAAGTAAAGTGGGAGCAGAAATATATAATATCATCGGGATCAGGCTTGCTCAAAAAAATCGAAATTTTTTTCTCGATTTTTTTCGGAAAATTTCGAAAAAGCCGGAAAAAAACCATTAAAATAAAAACCCGGAAAAACCAGAAAAAGTCGAAAAAAAATTGTCGACTTCTTTCGGAAAACGCCGGAAAAACCAAAAACGAAAATCGAAAAATGTGCAACCCTAATCGGGAAGTTCACAATAATACTCAGCAAATCGATAGACTACGCGTACGGGAAATGTGAAATGAGAAATTAAGTTCGACCATTACACGGCTTAAACCTATACATTTTATTGAATGAAATGTCAATCAATACATTCAAAGTTCTATAGGAGAAGTAATGTCTGCTTTACTTCTACGGGACACTTTATGAACAAAAATATTTTGTTTTGTAGCTTTTAATAATAAGGAGAAAATTAAATATTTTTACTAAAATGTAAATCTTGTTTTGAGCAATTGAAGCATGGAAAGTCTTTTGAGCCAGTTGAACTGCTAGGCTGAGTTGGTTTGGTTGTGTAAAGAAATTTAATTTTATCGTTGCCCAAATAATATCTAGTTCTAGCACAGAGGACCCACAAGAAGACTGAAGTTTAATTACAGAGACTGCATCGAGGTGAACATATTGAAAGGACCGACTGAAAAGTCACTGGGAATGGGTGCGGCTCAACGTATTGACCTAACCCTCAGGCAGGAAAAGTTCAGTGAGCTCAAACCACACTTGATCAAAAATCAATTGAACAGGAATCTGTTCAATTGATTCAAGCTTAAGATTTTCTTGTAAAGTTTGAGAAACGAAGAACGACGAAACCCAAAAACCAAAAAAAAACATAGCTGTAGATCAGAAGACTATGAATGAGTGATTTTGAATATAAATGGGCTCTTATATACTCACGGGCATGCCCTGCGTCTTGTCTTGCAGACATTGGAAAACTAAACGAAAAATTGGCTTTAAGCGCTACGGTTTTGAAAATTTTCTTCAAAGGTTATCATTTTAAGCATCAGAAACTCCGGTTCTTGAAAAATAAAAACTTTACAAGAAAAATTTGTTTACATAAAAAACGCTTAGGCTTAGGCAAAAGTTTACGCTAACGAGGCCGTACAGCTTAGTCTGAGGAGACCGTATCACAAAAAAGCCAATCTGCACTGTCTGGCGTCTAGTATGCCCGTGAGTATATAAGAGCCTATAAATGATATCTCTGTATCTATTTTTCAGGATGAAATGAAGTTCAAACGAATAACAAAGAGAGTTCCATTGCAGATTTCTCTAAGATAAACCTTTGAAATCTTTTTTGATTGGTTTAAATTGAAAGGCTAAGTGACCTACGAATATTTCAGAGCAAGTCCACCAATGCTTATTCCTGCGTACAAGTTTCTTCAGTTCATGTGAACCCATATATGTATGTCAATTATGTTTATAATAGCTCGGAGCAAGTTGACCTGTGGCTAAAACTTTTGAACAAAATTTTGGGATGCTCCATATTCATTAGATGCCTTTTCCATTAGAATGATAGAGGTAAAAAGCAACAAAAAATGTTTTCAAGAAAATCAACCTCCACAAAAAAGGCACAAAAGATACATACGTGGCTTTCTATACAGGAACCATCACTCGGAAGACAGTGAGGCAAGAAAAATAACTGCTGGTAGACAACACATTCTGCTGTACACTTGACATCTTACAGTCCTTCTATCTATCTCTCTTTCTATCTTTTTTTCTCTCTTTCATTTTCTCTATTTTTTCAATTCGTTCCACTTTGTTTTACTCTTTTTCTGTTCTACTTTTTCTCCCTCTCTGCCTTTTTCTCATATAACACGGAAATGAGTCAGAAACCAAGAGGCTCAGAGCGGTAAAACAACTTCGAATGCAACAAACAGTGAGAAGACGTAAGAATTTCCTCCGGACGCTAAATGCCGCCAACAACTCGGTCAGTTTTGATTTGCGGCTTATCTAAGATACTCATCTTCCATAGGATTCGAACAAATCTAAATGTCTGATCTCTGAGTAACTTTAGCATTGCTCTTCAAGTATATGATCAAGATGCAGAGTGGTTGAAACTGGAAAAAGATTTGATGAAGCATTTGAAAGTTACTAAGAACCGATATAACATAAATATTTATTATTATGTTTGTACGTTTAGAATTTCAGTCAATTCACCCATTTTTGCCGAGCCAAGTCTGCAGCAACGCAGCCACAATTTCTGTCTTTACGCATGTTTTATTTGAACGAATCGTTATTGTTTTTCATTATTTTTAATTTTTAAAGTTCCAATTTGATTCTAAACCAAAGGTAAATTCTGAGTTTTTCTGAGAAAAAAAATTCATTTGAAAGCTTTCTCGCTGTTTATTTATCAAATGTGAGTGAAACCATTGAGGTCTTTCATATGCTTTTAGATGAGCCTTGAAAATTTGTGCGCCTTTTTCATTCTTCTCTGAGGAAAAGAAGATTATAGAAAAAGAATATTCTCTTCAGTTTTCTGTGTGAACAAGAACGATTAAGTCACGATGCTCATTTTATGAACAATTAAAAAGTACGTAATCAAAGACAAGGAGCATGTCGAAAAAGGAAACCAAAAGAGAGGCTCGCATGATTTCGACTTCAATATTACAAAGAAAAGAGAAAAAACACAACAGAACAAAAAACAAAGGAGGCATCAAGTGAAAAATTTCGATAAATGTGATGTGGGGCAGAAATTGGAATAAAAGAAATGAAGATATCCTTCAAGTATATCTTCATGACACTCAGGCGAGAATTGGAAGTGAAAGGGAGCAATTGACAGCCGTTCGGTGAGACCAAACACTTCATTCATATATACTCATCCGTTTTTTGCATGTCTCAAAAATATATGTGATTAAGAGAGCACGAACCAATCGTTTTTTGTGAGGAAAGTATTAATGAATAAACAAGGTACATTGACAAGAGAGAAAAAACTGAAATTTTTATAGTTTCAACAAAAAATTTAACGGCGGATTCAATTATGTGGTTGAATAGTTGATGGAATAAAAAATTTATTTCGTTAAAACTTTGAAGAACAGATGATTGAAGTTCAAAGCAATATCTAATCTACTAAAATACGATCACTTTTTGGTATGACAGGGACAAGAAGGGGTCTCACCAGTCAAATTGTTTCACTTCCAACGCTTTTAGGGGTACAAAAATAAGAAGACGACCGTATCACGGAGAGGACTACCGTTAAAAATAACGGTAGAATGTTCTCCATTGAACTATTTGTAAAAAAATGAATACGAATAACTTGATACATAGAGAGAGGATTGCCATCCTCTAGTCTAAGCAGACTCAACATCACAAATATTAGCACCCACCCACCACCCTATCCATACCTCAAAAAGCTCCGCCAGAAACAGAGAGGAATGCAATAGGTTGAGGTGGGGAAGAGGTTTGATCAGCTTCTCACAAAACCCCTGCATGCCGTGTCTCTCGCTCTGTCATGCTCTCTCACCGTGCCTCTTTCTCTCTTTCCTCGATTTCTCTATCTACAATCCTCTGTCGAATTATCGCCTTGAATTCACATTCGAATTGTGTTGGTAGATGGGAGATAATGGAGAGGAAGCAAGTGAGTATCTTCTGTCTCTTCCATTCTCACATCGACAAAAAAGAGATGGGAGGGAAGAGCGTTTTACAGAACAGTCCAGATAGAGCTGCGATAAAGTAAGACGAGGAAGAACATAAGGTTGGGAGAAGGAAGGTGAGGTGGAGAGAAAGGCCGGCTAACTAAGGGGAGAGAGGCAGAGAATTGAGAATGCTAACCATTGAGGTCATGCGGGAGCAGCCTCGAGTATACATAGCTAGATCTCATACCCACCCGAATATTCAATATCACAGCCTAGTGGATAACACCACTTCAACTCTGCCTTCTTCCCACTTGGATCATCCTGCCCGCTCCCAAATTTGTCCCCAGCAATAAAAACCCTTTGAAAATAAAAAGGTCTACCCCCTCATTTTTGTCCTAACCTTATTTTCGCCTTTCTTTCCATTCGGACAGTGGTTGAAAAGAATCAAAACTGTATACCCCTCTATTCACACCCTTCCCCATGAGTAATGCGGAAAATGGTGAGGAAGGCGAAAGGGAGAGGGGAAATGGCGTGGGGGAAGGTGGTATGGGGTTCGAGGAGATGCAATGTAAGAAGCGAGCTGCTTGCCTGGAAATGGAAGAAAGCTCCTGCATAAGAGTGAGGAAAGTAGAAGCTTGAGATGAGGAAGAAAGGGAGATGAGGAAATAAGCAGGCCAGGCATTCAGCAGAGAGAGAGATAGAGAGAGAGAGGTGTAAGAAAGAAGAGATAAATAACAAGAGAGAAATAGAGAAATGAGGGAAGGAATCACCCATTCTAATCTAGTTTTGGCTTTCTGGGAAAAAAAGGAGACAGAGAGCGAGGGAGAAGAAGCCTCTTACTCTCCTGTGCGATAGTGAGGAGTGAGGAAGGGGAAAGGAGTCCGGAAAGCGGGAGATAGGTTTTGGTAAGGACGAGGAGAGGCGGAGGCAAGAAGGGAATGAGGGAAGAAGAGAGGGATATAGGCAGAATACGTGAAACTAAGTTGAAGTATGTCCAAGGAGAGAGGAATGCCAAAAAGGAGGTTCAATACACCAACTGAGTGAGAAGCAATGGAATTAATCAAGCTATCTCCTAGACAAAGATCTGGCTGTGCTTCGAGAGCCTCCAGGGAAGAAAGCAAAGAGGAATCATAAAAGCGACACTGACACGTAATCGAAGAGAAGCTGAAAAGCACTATTCATGCCCCCTCCCTCCCCTCCCCCAAACACTGATTGCAACATATAAAATATCAAGGAAGATGATATGAGTCGCCTCAAAAGAGAAAAAAGAGAGAGAGAGATGAGAAAAACAGGAAGTAAAAGGCGAGCGGAGGCTTTAAAAGAGCGTTAAGTGGCACTTTTCATGTTTAAACAGTTCAAAACTGCACCAAATATTTTTAATAATTATGGAATGTCCAGACCTAAGCCAAAAATAAGAAATATTGTAGTGATACAAATCTATATCGCAGCACAATTTAAAGCTTTTACATGCAGTGTTAGGAACCAATCATGTTGAACAAATGTGTTAGAAGAAAGTTATTTGGTGAAAGAAAGATACTGATGAAAAGCATGCCTAAAAGTTCAAGGGCGTGCATTGGTGAAGTTTCTTCCGAGCGCTTCTGAGCCGTTCAGCGAAGCAGCCGCCGCGGATGCCGGATGCGGAACAATATGACGTGGAGCAGCACCTGCGGCTGCTGCAGCAGGGCGCCGTGGCACTGATGCCGTTGCCAGAGCCGCCTGATGCTGCCCGTAGGCATTGAAGGTGTTGCCTCCCGCTCCTGGAAGGAGTCAAGTATATAAGAACTAAGACTTGTTTGACAGAAACTATTACCAATTAGACATAAATAGGCTTCAATTAGACAAATAATGGCCCTGACATGAACACAACTGATTCAACAGAAAAAGCTATTCTGAAAGTAATAAATAAATAAATGAACAGTGTAGAGAGAAATGAGAGAAGAAAAAAACATGAGAGTAAAAATAGGTCTTCGCGCTTAATCTGACCTACTGTATACCTGCAGCGGAAGCGCTGCAGGTATACAGACATATCCTAGTAGACATTGGTGACTGCCAATAGTTTGGGAAGGTGGATAATTAAGTTTTTCAAACCTGGTAGGCGGAATTGATTGAACGGATAGCCCATGTTGTTGAAGCCCATGTTGTTACCGTAGCCGGGTGGAGGGAATACCAGACCAGCAGGAGGGTTGCCCGCCGGTAATGCCGAAGTTACGTTCGGCATCATATACCCAACTGAAACAAATCTATCATGTATATACAAATATGGTTAACTTGGTACTCAAGTCGAATTTTAGCAATGAAACTGGAGAGGATAAAGAATAAATTAGGTTTGATACAAGATTAGTTAACAGTATATGAAAATATATAGAAAAATTGATTGAGAATCGAAAAATGGAAACTAAGAGAGGCTGAAAACTGAATTCGGATTTAGAACTAAAACGAACCTCATTTGAATATTACATACATAGTACCGATGAGATACTCAAAATAGGGTTCTAAAGAAGATTTTGAAGGAAAAGTCATGATTGCTGAAGCTGAATGATTGATTGAGTACATCATGACTTTTATTTATATAATGACTTTTATTTTTGTTCATTTGAGAGCCGAATATGTCATTAATTGGTGGTTGTAATGGATACTTCAAGATCTTACTATTGAGCGAGCAATTTGTAGGAAGAGAGATAAAAGAGATAAAGAGTAAACTAAAGAGAATGAGAGAAAGAGAGAGAGAGAAAAAGATAAAAAGAAAGAAGAAAATAAACTGAAAGATTAAGAAATTATGGCGAAACACTTGAATGTTTTTCTTGCTCATGTTAATTTCCATGGAGGAATTGACAAGTTTTCTGTGTATGAGCCGTTCCCAGATCACTCATTTATTCTCTCTCTTCTATTTGTTGGTGAATGGAATTCGTTGCCGAACAATTGCCGTTGTCTGGAGTGGCTGTTGTTAGAAGGGGCATATTCGAACCATTCACTCGTCTGGTTGTCGCACTGAGAGCATCGACTGCCACGGGACGAGCTTCCGATGGTGGCACCGCCTTGAAAACAGTTCTTTCTCAAATTAGGTTCCTATTTCTTGATTTTTTGTTTGAATATGCGCTTCTGCCCGATATGATAAATGCAGATACGATAAGTTTTCAATAGCTGACAAAGTTATTATTTTCGAAAATTCATGCGAAAGTAAACATTTTGCACATAAATTTTCTCCGTCTACACTCGTACCGCAGTCGGCGATCCTCTTCGCGAGACCCATTCGTTAACCGAGAAGGGCAAGAGGCTATTTTACTGATGCCTCGATTCGCCATTACAAAGTATAGGAGAGTATCGGCTGATGTTTTATCTGGTGGCATGCACAGGCCAGTCCGGCATCGCCCTCCTTTTACGAACTATACTTTTTGGTTCACGACGGGCAAGCCCGCTATCTCCAATGCAATTATGCAGAGAGACATCCCTCTATCCGCCCCCTGAAGACGCGTTCGATACCGGTGAGGATGAACCGGTTCCTTGCGATGGTGTGAACTTGTGGGCTGTAGAACCACGGTATAATTAGTGGTGGTTAGAAAGCTAATTTTCACTTAAACTTCGATTCGATTTAATCGTTGAAATTTTTCTAACCTGTTCACTTACTTTGCTCTCCGCTGGTAAGGAATCTGGCACTGGCGGAGCCCCACTCTCCACGCTTTGGTCCTTGGCTTCTGCCAATTTAAACTTATCTAACACTTCAAGAATTAGAATTTTCATCACTTCTGTAATTAGAAACACTTCTAAATCAAGAAATCAAACTTCTGTAACAAAAGTTTAAGTTTCAAACTTTTAAGTTTTTCAAACTTCTTAACTACAATCTTCGATCATGTTTTGACATGGCTTAACGTTCTAAGTGTTCATTATAAGAACCAGATAATCAATAATACGCGGAATTTACTAAAACAGAGGCGCTCTATATGCAATGAAATTGAAAACAGAGTGATCTTGATGTTGTATAGTATTTGAATTGTATTGATTTGAGAAAATGGTTTTTGTCTCATTCCTTACTAGTTGATAGTGTTTTTGTTTACAAAGCTGGATGTTAGAGAAGGCGATCGAGCAAAACAGTTGAATTGAGAACGAGCGGGTAAGCCAAAGGTGAAGTTTTAATAGACACATGCTTTTCATATAACTCATCAACAATGTTTGTATCGATTAGTTGAACACTTCTATTGAGTTTGCGGCATCCACACCCAGAACGTAAAAAACTCCTAACGGTCGCCTATCTGATCTCCAACGATTCTTCCTTGGTCCTTCTTCAACCACTCTTCCATATCTCTTTTCTCCCTAGAGCTTTCACTCTAATCTCTTAGCTCTAGCATATTTACTTCTCGCCCTTTCTGGCTCTATTATCATCAAAAACTTTGTATATGTATGTATATAATATTCACCACGTCAGATTTAAGGTTTAAAAAAGTTTGAAGAATGAAAACCGAATTCAAAGAATTGTTTCTATTTGCCAGGAGCAAGAATACTTCATTTGCTCCTAAAATTATATTATTTCGAAATTACATCTGAACATCGTTCACGATCGCAGTTTACGCGAGAAAGCGCCTACCAAAGATTTATCTGAGTTTATTACATTGGTAAAATTTGCTAACTATGACGATTCAGACGACGGTGAATATTTAGAAGTGGAACAAAGGACAAAAAGGGGTTTCTTTCGCCAACGCGCATGATCAAAAGTACTAGAAGAATCGAAAAGGCCCCTACAAACCTCTGAGATGACAAACACAAATAGAACGTTGCGTTATGATTAAACTCAAGAAGACCATAAAAGGAGGATGAATAAAAACCAATTCAAACTTTTCTCATTACCTGTAGAACGCGATGTGGTGGAAGAGGAGAAAAATCTTTTTTTTTCAAAGAAAAATGGGGAGGTAAGAAGATGTTTAAAGAAAAGAAAATAGAATAGATGTATTTTGAAAAGCTTACAAGGATCGAATAGTGGAATTTGAGCATCGAAAAGTTTACAAAAAACTCTTTGAGTCAAAACCTCCAATTATGTATAAAAACGCCAAAGTGCTCTACGCTTAAAAAAATTTCCCAGTGTTCTCTCTACAAGCCTATGAGCAATATATTTAGAACATCACTGGTCTTAACTACTTGCGAGTGTTCAAAGTTCAACTGAACTTCGTAACACCATTCAAGATCTTGAGTCTTGGCAAACTTTCAGCAGTAAACAAGAAGCGTAATAGTGAAGCTTATCTGACCCCATGCACGTGTTATCGATGTATCGAACATGACCTTCGATTTTTGTGATATGAGAAGCTATAGAGGAAGAGCAGAGATATAAAGTTGTAAAGAGTGAAAGATAGAGAGAGAGAGAGAGAGAGAGAGAGAGAGAGAGAGAGAGAGAGAGAGAGAGAGAGAGAGAGGAATGATACAAACAAAAGATCTTTTTTTTCTCCAGTTCTTGTGAAGAACCGGAAAAGAAGAGCTGTTACTCGTAACCCCCTATTTATTTTCTTATTTGTTATCACTATTCAACCCGTTTAATCTCCAAAAGCCCTTTTAAAAACCTTGAAATTTTAGCGGAAATTAATCTCCTTGAATCGAATGTACATATATATAACAGACGTTAGGTTAAAGTACCTACTCGGATGGTCACGCGATCAACCGATCTGTGTAGCTACTTTCTCATAGCTTAAGGTATTCAACACTCAACAAGTGCTCGGCGGGTCTGTAATCGCGCTTTGGTACATCGCGCTTTGCTCTACGCTGGAAAATGATTTCCTCAGCAATTTCCCACCCCAAACCAGCGATGACGCGAGTTTGGTTTTCATGCTGAATGCGATCCGAATCAAGGAAAATTCCGGTGAAAAACGGTGCCTCCTGTTGCGACTAGTAAAAAACTGAAATCTTCCTCAAAGAACGGTCTCTCAACATCTCCCCGACCAAGAGCCAGCTTATGATTTTCACCCCGTTCAGTCGCGAATTCAACTCTTCTCTGGACATATCAATCTGCGGAGCGTCCTTCCCTACCACCAACCAGGTCAAGCTACTCGACGTCACGTACGACTCGATGTTTACATTCAGCCACCATGCCAGAGACACCGCGAGACGAATGACGCAGCGCAACAACGTACTGAGAGCACCTGGGGCAATCAAAAAGAAACCCTCCGCCTCACGTTCAAAGCCATCTCGCAAGCGATCTGCAACCAAGCTGCACCCGCCTGGTCCACCTTCCTCTCGGACTCCGCTCACGCCAAAATTCAACGTGCTCAAAACTCCGAACTCCGCGTCGTGACAGGGAATCTTCAAATGGCCGACACTGACCATATTCATCGCGAATCAAAGGCTGTGCGCACCAAATCCCATCTGAACGCCGCGCAGTACCTCGCGAGATCATTGGACCCAGAACACATCCACCACGACCTCCTCGACTGCCCGACGCCCCATTAAGCAATGAAGAACATCCTCGTGCTGAGCTGCAAGAAGACTGTCGAAGCCGCGAAAAAGATGTCAAAAGAGCCAAACAATGGGAAGTCATTCGCAAACACCGTACACACGATGATGGTCTCGAACGAACTTCAATCGATGAAGGGTGCCGTCATCCTTTCCCGCAAAATTTTCTCGCAAAGGGTGGTTGCTCACCCCTTCGCTCCGTTTTATCGAATTTTCGTTAACTTTCTCTTATTCGACGGCTTGTGAGCGTGCCAGATTTCAGTCTGCGCAGCCACTCCGGTAGTACTTTGCATACTGGTAGCACCGATTCATACTTCCATCAACTGCTCCTTGTGCATTGTTTTCTACCGTGAAATAGAAGTCAAATCAGAGAATCTAAAACTGCTAAAAGAGATTTTTGCGGCGTAGCCCGACAGCTACTCAGCCATTTGAGCACTGCCCGTCTTTCTTTCTCTCTGTGTTACCTTTATCAGATTAAATTTCTCACGATCCTCAATGGCAGGGTCTCCAAGTCTTTCTGCTGAAGGAATCCTCCTAATGCAGCATATGAACGATCTCTTTGCGAAACAGCAAAAGAGTAATATGGAGGCGATCAATGCACTTAGAGATGTTGTCACTCAACAAACAACAATCTCTAACAACCTGATCGCAACAGTCTCTGGCCTTGTCTCTTCGGTCAATTCTCTTCTGTCTACCCTTTCGGGTTCAAACTCTAAATCTGCTCTCTCATCGACTCTTTCTTATGCGGCTGTCGCATCTGCCATGACACGGTCTCTCGCCACTAACGCAGAAGCCGAAGACAAGACAACGAGAGCAGTCCTTGTGAACATTGAAGAGAGAGAAAACGACCGCGAGACTGAGGAAAACGACGAGGCACTGCTGATCTCTGTTCTCAAGTTAGCAAATGACCCTTCCTTACGCGCGCTCTTAACAACAATAGGACAACTAGAGTTACTGGCAAAAGTTACAATAAAGATACAGTCAATTACCGTCCGAGACCAATAAAAGTACAATTCGCAGATAGGAATACACGCGATTCTTTTCTTCAACACACTAGAAGCTCTCGTTGTATGACAATGTGCAGCAACAACGTTCACGCCTACGCCCGGCCGGATTACATGAAGCACCAACTGGAGTTTGATGCTGAGTTGCGTAGAGAATGCGGCAAAAAAAATCAGCAGGACGGTAAACTAGTACACATTGTGAGAGACTTGGGTAACGGACCAGAAATATATCAGCTACGTAATCCTCGCGAATTGCCTAGGAGACGGTCATAAACACAAGAAGTACGAGTAGAGGCTGTTTCCCCAGACCCCCCTCAGCCTCCCGCTGCGGCGTCTGCTCAGGTTTCACCATACACACCACCTGTGACAAGACGAGGGCGAGGGCGTGGACGTGGACGAGTCACTGCAGCCAGCAAGTCACGTGGAGCCGGAAGAACATCTGCAAGGAAAGAACAAAGCGAAATAGCTTCTCTCGATCCTCTTGACCGAATCACTGAAGAAGCACTGCTGAGCGGAAGCACCGAGAATTTCCCTCCCTTGTCGGGAGGGCAGTCAGTCGTTTCTTTGCTTCCTCCATAGGATTCACCACAGACGGAACACATACAGTCATACAAAAAAAAGAAGTTTGCTGAAGTTACCTGTATATTAGTGAATATTCGTTCAGTTTCTTACAAAATCAACATCGTGGAAGATCTTATAACCCAGTACAATGCCCTGGTTGTAGCTATTACTGAAACTTGGGCCACATCTCAAACCATCCATGATTCCATGCTTTCGGTTGGTCAAAAATTTTCCGTTTTCCGTAGTGATAGAGTGAGTTCTTTTCCAGGTGGAGGTGTAGCTCTCCTAGTTCATAAATCAATCCATGCTTCTCTTCAGTGTTCCAAGTCATTCACAGAGTACTGCCAGATTGTTACTGTGAGACTGCATTTCGACCATCAGTCAGACCTCCTCCTTCACTGTGTCTACCGAAGTCCCAGCTGCAGTCACAGTGCATTCCAAGACGCCTTAGACAACATTGAATTCATTATCTTGACGTCCACTAACTGTGAGCATATAATAATTGGGGATTTCAACACTCCTGAAATAGACTGGTCCACTGGTAGAGTAACTGGGAATCCAGCTCTGGATCACCACTCTCGCTCCCTTACTCGATTAGCTTCTCAGCATTGTTTGCATCAACATGTGGACTCTCCTACACGTTTGAATAACATCCTAGATCTTGTGTTTTCATCTAGAAGTAACGTTATTTCAGGTTGTTGGGTAGGTCTACCTCCTCCTTCTTGTGACCACAACACCGTACTTTTCCAAATTTCATCTTGCTTTGAGAGTGTGAAAGGAAATAAAGAGTTCCTTTCTTTTAGAAAAGCAAACTTCGATTTGGCGAACAAACTCATCAGTTCAATAGATTGGCCTAGTCTCTTAGCCGTAAGCAATGATCCTAACTTAATTTACAGCATTTTTACAGATACTATTCAGGATATCATTCAAGAATGTGTTCCAAGATCGAAAGTTTCCAACAAAGCGAAAAAACTGCCTAATTTGGTGATCCGCATTCAACGCCATGTTTCTCGTCTCTACAAAAAAAGAGCTACAATTGGACTTTCCCCTTAAATCAGAATGAATCGCAAGCTTAGGCGAGCTCACGACTCACATCGCCGCAATCTAGAGAAGTCACTTCTTCAGAGTGCGAATCTTGCTAAGTTGTATCGCTTTACGAGCTCAAACATCAAGGATGACTCGAAGATTGGACCTCTAATCCTGTCAAATGGTGATTGTATAACCACTGACGCAGAAATAGCTAAAGCTTTTCAGCGACATTTCAAATCACTCTATCAAAGTCTCCCCCAATCGAATCATTGACGTCCTCTAAGATAGACTCCTTTCAGGCTCATGCTCATGATGTTTATGCTCAACTAACTCGTCTCCCGCTCAAGCAGAACACATCGCCGGATGCAATACCCTATGTATTTCTAAAAAGAACTGCTCAAAGTATTGCCTTGCCCTTATCGATTCTTTTCAACCGTTTTCTACTTCACGGCATTTGTCCCGCTCTCTGGCTCACAGCAATCGTCAAGCCAGTCTACAAGCGGAAAGGACCAAGAACGGACTGTGGTAACTACAGGCCTATCAGCCTAACGACTTCAACTTCCAAGGTTTTAGAACGCATGGTGTGTTCCAGCCTTTTTGGATGAGAACAATCTGATAGATCAAAACCAATACGGCTTTCGACCACGTCATTCTTGTGAATTAGCCCTCATTAAGTCACAGGTCGAATGGCATAGAAAGCTTGATAACAAAGATTTCATAAGTTGCGTACTAATAGATTTCAGTCGAGCCTTTGATGCCATCCCTTTGGAACATCTTATGAGAAAAATTGCTTCCTATGGTATTTCAGGTTCACTACTGAGATTCATTGAAAGTTTCCTCTACAACCGAGAGCAAAAGATTCTAATTGGAGATGAATACTCCTCTCCGTATGCAACTCCTTCTGGCGTACCACAGGGAAGTTGTCTGGGACCGCTGCTATTTTTTGTTGTACATAAATGACCTTCCGAAGTTAGTGCCTCAAGATTGTGCAGTAACTATGTACGCAGATGACGTTAAAATCTCAACTGTTAATAATCCAGGGCTCCTACAATTAGCCATAGATAAAGTCTCCAATTGGTCCAAACAATGGGGAATATCGATCTCAAGCACTAAAACTGTTATTATACAGTTAGGAAATTATCATCCTTCTCATTCTTTCTACTTGGACGGTAAGTTATTACCTCGCTCAAATATGGTGAGAGATCTGGGGGTCGAGTACTCGGATAGTTTGAGTTTTTCGCAGCATATTGAAAACATTAACAATAAAGCAACTGCTAGGTGCAGTTTTATACTTAGAACCTTCAAATCGAAGAACTGGTCTCTATACAAAAAGCTTTTCATCACATATGTGCGCCCTATGTTAGAATACTGCTCTACAATATGGACACCTAGTCAGAAAAACCAAATAAGTCTCTTAGAGAAGGTTCAACGTCGTTACTCCAAAATTGTTTGTAGGAGATCAGGGCTTTCAGAGATGTCTTATCCTGAAAGGCTTCGACTACTCCAACTAGAGTCTTTGGAGGAACGGAGAAACCATGCGGACTTGATGATGACTTTTAAAATCATCACTGGCAGAACCTCAATACCCGCTGAAAGTCTATTCCTGTTTCCTAACCATGACTACAATCTACGAGGTCACAGATACCACCTTCTCATGCCTAAGCTGAAGTCTTCTAAGCACTCTAACATTCTGCCTGTGAAGGTAGTAGACAGATGGAATTCTCTACCAGACTCGATTTTCTCAGCTCAATCCATCAAAGCGTTTAGAACTCTGGTAGTAAGCCTATGATTAATTTTTCATAGGTAACACATAGTATTTTAATAGTTTTTTTTTCGTGTGTTTTTAAATGTGTTGTCCTAGTATCCTCTTTCTTTCTCACTTTAGTTAGTAAAGTGTCACGCATGTGTTAATTACATTGTAACAGTTCATTATTTGCTTCCTTGCCGGTCATTCATACACATCGCGATAAATATTATTATTATTATTATTATCCTGGGAGGCAGACCTCCGCCTGGAATTCAGGAAGAGGAGTTGTCCCGCAAGACTATGTGCACGCTCAGCCAGCTCCGCTCCGGATTCAGCAGATTCATCGAGCAGGATTTCAGCAGACCTCATCGACGAATTTATCCCCGAAGTGTGTCCTAATTGCTCTTCCGGACCCCATGACGTCGCGCATCTCTTCGATTGCCCGAGCCACTCGACCGCACTGTTTCCGATCGACCTATGGACCAAGCCGCTAGAAGTCGCCGCGTTCTTGAAAACAAAGGAAAAAATAACATAAGAACAAGAAACTAAGGAGAAGACATCACGAGACGTTCTTCGAAGCCGGCTACATCTGGCAACAACAAAAATAGTAAAAACCTGGTGAGTAATGAAATAGATTACCACTTTCGGTGTTGATGGTTGTGGGTTGCGGAGGCGAAGGGACTGGCATTGCGGTCGGAAAACGCTTGAAGTAGGGTTCATGTACAGGCATCGGTAGCGAGTCGTCATACCCAAACGATTCCACCTAAACTGTTAAATGTAGTTAGTTGTTTTCAAACTGGAGAAAGGCTGAAAGACAGAGAGAAAAAGAGGCAGAAAAGATAAAGAGAAAACGCGATAGAGGACGAAAAAAAGGACAGCTTGTGACAACTTATGGAAAAATGAGGAAAAAAACCTGAAACAACTGATATAGTCGATACAAACAGACAGCAGCTCGATATTATTTCGGACCAGCATCTTTGAATTTTCAGAGATCACATTTTGCAAAAAATCCTAAAAAAAAAGGTTTCATGTTCATTATAAGGTTGAGACAAGCACCCACTTCAATGTTTTCCAGTCCAACGTAAACAGAAGCGAGTGGGCGGTCAATGAATGTCACCTTAAAATATGATTTTTAGCAAAGCCTTTTTTGGATTGATCTCAGAAAAGCATTTGTTGTTTCTGCAGCTTGTGAGCCATTTTCGTCTTGAAAGTCCCAGCGTTTGATGCTTACGGTAGCTCAGTTACGCGATAAAAATGGTCATGGGTTTTTATAAATGTTGTCCTCGGTTGAAAAATTCTTTTTTTCGCACTAATTTACACTTGTCAGGGCGCACGCTCCCCTGCATTAGACACAGATTTCTCTTGAAAGAAACAAAAGTAGTTTTCTGAGTCACTGCTGATGTGCATAGTGGCAGAGAAAAGAACCAAATTTGAGCAAAACTAGCAATTATTTTAGCCTTTGGGTTTTGGTGGATCTGTATAGGTATGATGGAACTTTTGATACTTCTTTACTAGTCACTGATTCCTACGATAGTGCTTCAGAGCTAAAATTATCCCTACCACAAAAAAATGGTATGAATTCGATCACAAAAAATGGTATGATTTCAGCTTTGTATATCATTCTCATGTGATCTTTTAATCACATGAGAATGATATGAGAACCTTCTTCTCTTTCTCGACCGGAGTTGAGTCTGATTTGCTTTTTGCTGGTGTATTAAGCACAATAAAAAAAGCTCTATGTATTATGTGGAAGAAATGTAACTTACGATTGGGGACTTGGGCCTTGGAGGAGGAGGGGCTGCCTCCACGCGCTTCTTTTCTACTCCCTTCTTCTCTTTTTCGACCGGCGTTGAGTCTGATTTGCTGGTGTCACTACTCTTCTTCCTCTCTCCTTTTTTGCGATCCTGCTTGAAAGGCAATTGTTAGTCTCTTAGCCTCTTAGTTTTAATTAGCCTCTTAGTATATACTTGATTAGCGTCTTAGTAGATCCTGCTTAAAAAGCAATCGTTAGAGTCTTAGTAGATCCTGCTTGAAAGGCAATTGTTAGCCTCTTAGTAGTAGATACTTGATTGAGAACTGTTTTCTCTGTTTCTTTTCTTTTCATTTTGATTATCGATGTTGATTATGCAAATGTTTCTAACTGTGCGTCATTCGATTTTTTCACGTTCATTTTGCACTTTTGGATAAAAATTTGTCATTTTATTTAGACTTCAGAATTCAAATACGATACAAATGAACGTCGTCAGATCAGACGTTCACACGAAGACTTCGAGTTTTTTGAAACCTAAAAACAATCGTTTATGAAAACATTTCCTAATTTGTCTCCTAAAAAGTCATATGATTGACGGAAAAGAAGCCCATTTTTCGGGCGTCTTACTTTTTCTATGGCTTCCTCTTTCTTCTCCTTCCGCAGAGCCACTCTATGCTTGAAAGTGTCGAAGTAGGCACAGGTGCTGATTGAGTGGAGAATCGCCCGCCGCCGGGCCGCTGCAAGTAATCATTCTCATCAAAAGTTTGGTCCTAAATGCGACGGTCTGTGGCGTTGATAAAACATGGAGAACGGGAAAACGGATCGGGCTGAGACAACAACGAAGACAGAAGTTACAGTAATTTAAGCCTTCTTATTCTTAGTAGTTTATTTATTTAAAAAAGACATTAGAGACAGTGGGCAACCGAATTAAGATTTCATGAATGAGTGAATCAAGGGTTTTTTAGTGTGCGAGAAAAATGTAGACACCCGCCGAAGGCGAAAAAATTTATTTTCACATAAGGCTCCCCCTTATGATTAAAAAAAACAGAGGCCCGCGACAAATGTTTTTTTGCATAAGGGTCCCCCCTATGATTTGGAAAAACAGAGGCTCGCCGACAGAAGGTCTGATTTTGACTATTCAACCCCTGGAGTGAATGAATCAACTTTGAGGTGTCAGTTCTGCCTCGGGAGTAGCGAGCATCGTAGTGATGGCGGCTGCACTCGCATCCAATCTCGATTTCCATTCCTGAAGATGATAGGCGAGATGATATCGAGAGATACGTGAGACTTTGAAGAAAATTTAGTTTTCACTAAAAGTTCATTAGATTTTATGGAAATTTCCCATGAAAATTTCATGCTTACAAACTGAAAATTAAGTAAGTAGTATTTCAAAGAATATTTTTATCCGTAGCAGCTAATCGGTAGAAAATGCTATTTGAATTCGTATAAAGTATTTAATCTCATGTTTACTTTGAACTGAACACAATAAGAAAAAGAAACATTATCTAATTTTTTCTAGTAATCTGGGAAACCCAAGCAAAACATCAATCGCACTTTTGAAGATGACAAGTTTTTAACTTCAGTGCAGTTTTCTCGAAAAAGCGCAAGGTGGTGGAGTTGGTCTTGATCCTCGAAATATCATTTTAACGGAAAACTGCAACCGCTTTTTCGACGAACGCAGTGACTTCCCTGATAGAGACTTAAGCCGTGTTTCCTATGCCCGAAACAAGTTCTTGGCCTCTAACTTCACTATTCTTTGCATCCGCGATAGTTGGAGAGAGCAGCGCGTGTAGCTCATCAACAATAGTCATCTCTTCCTCGCTGAGGCGCTGAAAAAGAGAGTTTCAAGATTCAAACATAAAAGCATAATTCTTCCCTCTCATTTCTGATTCCGAATTGACGATATATTGTATTGCTCTTAGGAGCAAGGGTTTAAAATGAGAAGAATACGGGCGAGCTGTTGAAGAACAGTTAGGGACAAGAATCTTAGAAAGAGAGAGCCAGACAGCGAATAGATCGCAAGCAAGCACGTATTGGAAGGTATCTGCACCGAAGAATATTTAGTGCCTCCTAGTGACCTACGGGATTAGAGAGTAGCTACGGGTTTTATCAAGCAGATTAGACCGTTGATTAACCGAAAATCACCGAAGCGGACTTTTTGCCTAATATAAGAATCAGTTTAGGCCTCAATTCCGTCTCAGGGGTGCATACTCTGCTAGGGGTGCATACTCTGCCAGGGGTGCATACTCTGCCAGGGGTGCATACTCTGCCAGGGGTGCATACTCTGCCAGGGGTGCATACTCTGCCACGAGGTGAGAATTGAGCCCGAGAAAGACAGGTAATTACAGAAAGACACAAAGGTAATTGTATTTTCTCATGGAAGCTCACGCACAACTGTTCATTCATTCAATATCTATCTGAACATAACATCGTGCTCGAAGGCCTTTCGCTCACCATCTCTTACCATTCCTTCCTCACAAATGCTGTTCTTTCCTAGATCAAAACTCGATCGGAGGGCAAAAGCCTCATTTTGCCTGACCCCCGCATCTCCTTTCCACCCCAAAATGTTTCTAATACGTCTAAGGCAACTGGAAAACTGTTTCTTTACTGTAATCATATGAATTTCTCAGGTTGTCATATCATAAAAAAATTGCAGTTGCCGTTTTTCTTGTGGTTCAGAAACCAACACACTAAAATAAATATGCAGCCACCCTAAATCCAATGTTTTTCTTCAAAACTTCCATCTTTATCTGGAACTCGTAACTAAAATTTTTCAAACACGCTAGCTCTTTTTTCCAGAAACTGCTCTTCGAAACAAGTCAAATTATTCTGTAAAAAAACCGGTTTAAAACATGTTTTATACTGCCCTGAAATTTTTTTTGGCTTCACGTCAGCTCCAAAAAAAACAACAACAATAAACCATTGAACATGAGTTAGAAAAGCAACTTAATTCATACGTTCTAAGTTGTTGAATATGGAACTGACCAGTCTACAAGTTTTCTACTCTAGTCTACTCTACTCTACTACTCTAGTCTACTCTACTAGTCTACTCTACTCTAGTCCACTATACTAGACTAGTCTACTCGTCTAATAGTTCTAGAATAATACGCATTTTTTCCACATTTTTTTGTCTTTCCATCATATTTTCTCTTCTTATCACTTATTCTCGGTGAAATTTTCTTCTGAGTGTGCTGTTGTTGTTGTTGTTGCCGGCAAGCATCCCGCATCGAAGACTTGGTTATGAACACTCTCTTTAAAGAGAGAAGTTCTCGTGTTCTTCGGCCTAGATGCGTCCGGAGAAGGGTTTTGATGTCCTTTGGAGTCCTGAGACTGTCATGCTGCACCTTGTGAAGGCGGACATCGTTGTAGCAACCTGTTCATGCTATAGGCCTTGTGAGTGGGTGGTCAAGCCGGCCTAGCATCGTTTTGGGTGGGAGTAGAGACGTCTCGCCTGTCGTTGACCGGAGATAGGCAAGAGGCTATTTGACTGGCGCCTCGACTCGCCATTGAAAAGTATAGCGGAGTATCGGTTGATGTTTTGTCCGGTGGCATGCCCAGGCCGGTCCGGCAACGCCCTCCTTTGACGAGCTATACTACTCGCGAAGGAGGTCACCTACACGCGGTGCGACTGTGGACGATGCTGGAAGGCATCGGCCCCAATGGACCTCCAAACATACTATCCCAAAGGAAAGAAACCCTTCAAAGAAACTCTCTCTCCTCTCTCTTTTTTTTACTCTCCTTTTTTAAAATATTTTTTTTGTTTTTTTCTTTTCCTTCTTCTTTTCTTCTCTTCTCTCTTTTACTTTTTTTTTGGAGAGATTTAATTGAACATGAAATCAACAACCGAGTGCGGCCTATTCCAAAGGTCGATAGGGCTAAGTGAAGTGGGGTTACAGCGACACGAAAAAATATGTCTCGAAGTATGCGGCTCTATCCTACACAGTGGGCAGAGGGGAGATTCATTGGCCCCTATTCGGTGGAGGTAACTGTTAAGGAAACTAGGGTGGCCGCTACGCAATTGAGACAGAGTTATCTGATTTTCTCTGGATAGTTGGGACGTGGACTTATGTATTCTAGGAGGTTTAGTTCCCAGAACTGCGTTGGGTCGACTATTTCTAAGAAAAACTCTGACGGTCTCCGTGTGTATTTTTCTGAGTGCCTTTTTATAGTCCGAATCACCTAATACTATGTCTATGTCTTTGGCGTGCTTTCTGACTGCCCTGGGAGGTTTTGCTTCAGTGCAGATGCGGTGAGATGGATGGCTGGGCTGAAGCCTGGCCTTGGCGGTGAATTGTTTGCTGAGCATGAGGTTGTGTTCTTTGACTGGAAGAAGTTTGCTCTCGTATGCCAGGTGCTGAGTGTCCGCAATTGCAAGGTTTCCAGTTGCGATTCGAATGGCTTTGTTTTGTGCTGCTTGCAAGGAAGTCCAATGTGATTCGGCAAGTTGGGGCGAGTAGATGGGTGCTGCGTAAGACAAGACTGCTCTTGTGGTTGCTTTGTAGGTGTTCAGCATTGTTTCGGTCTTCTGTCCCCATTTTCTTCCTGCGATTGCTCGGAGGACATTCAATCTTTTTGTTGCCCTTGTCTTTAGTCCTTCGGCGTGTTGACGGTAGGTTCCCATCTGGTCCAAGGTGACACCAAGGATTTTGGGGGTTCTACTTGGAGGAAGTGGCTCACCGTTGACCACAACTTCTGGTACTTCACGACATTCCTTCGTGTTGGTGGTGAAGAGCGTTACACTGGATTTAGCTGCCGAGATGTCCATCTTTAGTTCCCCAAGATGGCTGGTGAGGGCTGGGAGGTAGGTGTTCAGTCTGTCAGCTCCAACTCTCCAGTCAGGGTGAGAGGCCAGTATTGTCAGATCATCCGCATACCCGACCAGTTTGATCGTCTCGGGAGGTTTCGGCAGCCCATTCAAGTATATGTTGAACAAGGAAGGGCTGAGTACTCCCCCCGAGGAACTCCTGCGTAGCAGGTTTGCTGGCGGCTGAGGCAGTTTCTGAAGTCCACACCGATGGCTCTCCCTCGTAGATAGCTGGAGAGCCATCTAACGAGGCCTCTGAAGATGGACGTTTCGGCGAGAGTGTGACACAGGCGAGAAATGTTGACCAGATCATATGCCGAGGTGAGGTCGAGCGCAACCATCACTGTGCGATGTGGAGGGAGCCGTTGGTTGATACCATTGGTTATGTGGCCCGTTATCTCCATCAAGGCTGTCGTGGTCGAGCGTCCTTTTCTGAAACCATGTTGCCAGTTTTCCAACTCAACTTCTTCTGTGATGGGGGAGGATGATTCTCTCGAGGAGTTTGACCACAGGGGACAAAATTGAGATCGGTCTGTAGCCTTTAACCGACGTGAGGTCCTTCCCTGGCTTCGGAATCGTGATAACTCTGGCCGTCTTCCAGGCCGAAGGTATGATGCCGGTGCTGAGTGAGCAATCAAAGAGTATTGCAAAGCATCTTGCACACTGTTCGCCAGCCTTTTTAACCAGAAGAGGACAGATTTCGTCGAGAACCATGGCCTTGGAGCTTCTCATTTTCTTCATTGCTGTCTTCACTTCGGCAACTGTGACGACTGGGACGTCGGAACGCTCAAGGTTCGAGGTCCAGCGGTGTGTTCTCCTGTTAGATCGATCAGGGGTCTTGAAGGCTTGTTTGGCGAGTTGTTTGGCGAAAAGGTTGGTAGCTTCCAGGCTGGATAGAGGTGAACCCTTATGGACAATAGCCGCGTGGGAGGGTTTGTGTGCTCGACCATCAAGTGATTTGATTGTGTTCCACAAACGATTTGTGGGTTCGTTGGGTCTGAGGTTGTTGACGAAATCTTCCCATGCAATGCGCTTATCGTAATTGATCTTATAGGAAATCCTTGCCATCAGTTCAGGAGACATGGGTCTGCCGGGTTTGCTCTACGCATCTGATCTCTTTTTCGGATGAGTGCTTTGGCTTCTTCGCTCAGGCGGGGAATGAAATCTGGGCATCTTCCTTGTGGTATATGTTTTCTTGCCGCCTCTCTGAGAGTTTCAACCAGGAAGGAGTGCATGTTGTGAGGGCTTCCTCCGTACGGAAATTCGCTGAGTCTCTTGTTCACTTCTATTTCATATTCGTGCCACTTTGCTTTTCTGAAGTTCATGTAGCATCTTCGTTTCCCAATCGTTGGGATTCTCAGTTCTAACTCGAGTAGGACTGGTAGGTGGGCAGAATTCAGCTTTCCGAGGGTTCTCCAGGAACAGTTGGTCGCAATGTCGTTTGTGACTGTCGTAATGTCCGGAGAGGCTTCCTTGCGCGTGTGTTGCTGAGGAGAGTTCAAGACTATGTAATTGCTCTGCTCGATAGCTTCACAGAGTGCAGTTCCTCTGTCATCTTCGGTACCGGTACTCCAGAGCTCATTGTGGGCGTTCACGTCACCAGCCATAACGCATGTCTTTGTATGTTTGAGGAAGTGGGCAAAGTCTGTGTTATAACCCGGTGGACATGAGGAGCGTGGAGGGATATAGAGATTAGTTATTCTCAGATTACCGAGTGTTGAGGGGATCTCGATATTCATTGTCTCTATTGTCTTATCACCGTGAGTTGAGTCTGCTAGCATATATTGGATGTCCTGTCTTATGATCATTGCGAGGCCACCTCCTGATCTGGTTCGGTCCTGTCTTATTAGTGAGTAACCAATCGATGGCGGTACGGCTGTGGCATCTAGTTTGGTTTCCTGGATTAAAGCTATATGGATATTTTCCTCGTGGAGTAGGTCCTCAAGCTCTACGATTCTGCCCCGAATACCATTCGCATTCCAATGGATGATTTTGAGGGTATCAATCTTAGTTTGTGAGCTTCTAGGGGGAGGTCTGACACAGCTATGACATCTCCAGGATGGGTTCCAGGCATTGAAGGAGGAGAGACCAGAACATTTGAGATGTGTCCATTTTTGACACTTCTGAGACAGCGAACGCTATTGCTAGAAGCACTTTTGCGACATACGGTACATGGCCAACGCATAGAACACGGGTTGCTTTCTATTCCAGCTATCAAGAGGAGGGCGAGGATCAGAGCAGCTGGAAGGCCCTGATCCTTAATAGAAAAAACGAGAGAGGTTGGACAGCTGGTGGGGAGAGCTGTTCGGGTGTCCCTTGACGGGAGAAAAACCACAATGGGATAGGTATAGTTTGGAGTCCTTTGCGTCCAGAACGTCCCGGACGTCCTGTCGACACTCGCACCATCGTGTAGGCGACTCCGTTGGCGAGCGGCAACAATCATCATCAGCTATACTATTTTTCTGTTTTAGTGTGCTGTTTTTTCTGAGTCCATTTGCTTCATCCGATATGCTGTGTGGCTGGTGAGGAGAAACAGCCTAGTGCTAACCACTGAACTAGAGATGCGCCACAGATCGCGCATTTTCTTACTTTTTCGGATTGCCACCCTTTTTCTTTCTTCGGATCCTTTTCCAACGAGCTCCTGACAAAAATATTAGTTATCTAGCTCGCTACAAAGGTACACACACGAAATTGAAAAAATTGGTATTAGTGCGTTGAGAGAGGACGCATTAAAATCACAAGTTACAATAAAAAAGCCGTAAACTGTATTGAAGCTAGTGTTAATATGAGTCGTTTCAGAATGTTCCTATGCACTGCGATTGAAAGTGAGCTTGAAATATAATAAATAAGAGAATTGCAAATGATCAGGAAGTTTGCCTGGAACATAGAAGTTAGTATTTCGAGCCCTTTCTCACACCCTGGAACCCCGACGAGTGGGAGAGATTAGAAGTGAACTGACCGGCGCTCCGTTAGCTCCGCCCACAAAGGACTTGCGCACCGCAGGCTTAGCTAGCAAATCCAACAGTTCTCGGTGCATGAGAATTTGACGTACGACGTTGCGGACGACCATCTCCGTCTCAAACCACTCATTTTCTACATTATGTTTCGACCTTTGTTGTATATAAATTATAACACATTTCAACAGTGAACTACGAGATTCGCTATCAGTTTGTTCCTATAACCAGCACTGCAGATGATATTCATGCATAAGTCTATGCATTATCCAAAAAAGGCTGGTGATGTTGTTGTTTCCGCCAAGCAGCCCGCATCGAAGACTTTTGGTTATGAACACTCTACTCCCCTCGACAAAACCTATGGGCAAACAACAACATTATATAAGGGCGCCACTGATTGCATGCGGTCTAAACACCACCAGTCTTTTTGAGAGAGTTCTGAGATTCCCATTTATCACCCTTTTTTTCGACGCACAATTAAGCTGACCTTATTTTCTGCCTCTAACTTCTCCTGTTCATCTTTGTTTTTCTGCTTCTCCTCCGCCTCATGTTGATCCGTCGCTGTCTTTCGGTATTCCTCGGCCTGGTCGGCCACTACTTGACGCATCTCCTGAAACGCATGCTTATCAAAAAAGTTTGAGAGCGGCTTTCTGTGTACAAGTCTTCTCATTTTCACACCTGTTTCCACCATGCTCTTGAGGAGGTTTTTTTTTGCACTAGTGTTTTTATTGTGTGCACCATTTGCAAATTTATATATAAGCTTTCCATAAAAAAACTATTGATTAGATTTTTTTTGAGTAGTCTTGAACTCACTTTTGTTTTTTTATGAACATGTAGTTCCTTCATCGCTATTATTTCAAATCTACACATCTTTTTGCGACAGAAAAAGAGAATGTTCTGAACGAGTTATCGAGTATACAATGAGATACCAGCACCTTACATAATGATATCATATCATATGACGAGTTGTTTCAACAAAATCTATGAAATACATCATCGTTCGGAAATACGTTTGAAGACTGTCGTCATATATGTATTTTGAATCTCTAACCCTCAAAAATTACCATTTTTATAAAGAAAATTGATAAAACTTCTATAATCTTGTCATTGGCTGACATGATAACTGATACTACATAAATGAGGTAATTTGAGCAGAAATTGCAAGCAATTGAAAATTCAGGAGAAAATTAAAACATTTCCATTATCAAGAATAGTTCCCGCCGAAGCAGTTCGCGGTTAATTTTAAAGCTGACTCCAAAGACCTTGTTAAAATTAATGGCTTGCTCGACTTCGGTGATCTTGGAGAGTGCTTCCAACTGCTCATTGGTGAGCTTCTTTCCGCTCTCCTTATCTTTCTCGTATGCTTGCAGCCGTTGCTGCAAAATAGAAATTTTTAAATGAAATTATTTTTTCGGAACATTGGAAACGGTAGCCTCTCTCATAAATCAGGAGAATCCGATTTAGGTATTCGACTGAACAGTTTGAATGTGTGGTTACGAAACCCGATCAAATGATCGCATTGAAAAAAATGATCCGAGCCTAGCTGTCTCATTCTTACATAGTTGTCACACGTGAGTGAGCGTGTGAAAACTATGGACATTCTTTGCGTTTAACCACCACCACGTTTAACCACGTTTAACCAGTGGTTCAATTGGTCATTCGTTTGACTCTTCAAGAGAGCACACTTGCATATATAGGGTGCTATAGAACAACACGATAACATATCAGCGCATTCTCATAGAGAGAAGAGTGCGCAGACAACTAGAGTAGGAGGAGGCAATTTGAGTAATGTGCAATCGTGTGGTTCTATAGCACCCTATGTATATGCAAGGGAGTAGGAGCAGGCACAGCGCACCATCTGACCCATTGAACCTCTGGTGAGCCATTGAACTCATCTGACCCATTGAACCTCTGGTAGGGGGGGGTGGTTAAACGCAAACTATGTACACTGCCAAAAATACCTTTCTATTCTATGTGATTTTGCTTTTTGGTCATTTAAAATAGCATGAAAACAAACTAGTCTCTTGTCGAGATTGCGACGCTTCTTTACCAGCGAATCTTCCAGCTTCGAAAACGGATTCTTGAGAAATTCAGTGATGAGTGAGGTCTCGTCGGTTGAACCCATTTGGCAACGCATACTCGGGAAAGAACGCAGCGGCTCTGGAAACGACTTTGTTGAAGGTATCGAACGGGAGCAGAGCGAAGAAACATTATGCCAGAAAGAATGAATAACCCAATATATATGATTAACAGATATTCATGGAAAGTGTGCGGTAAATACGTCCGTCAAGCATTCGCGAAAAATACACGGAAAGTATTTCAATTGAGAGATCATAACTTGTTTGTTTGACACACTGAGATTGCTTTTCCATTAATAAAATGTGAAATGATTCTGAAAAAAGATGCTAAAAGAGAAAAATAATGAATGAGTAAATCATCTCCAAAAAATGGTTGTTCAGAATTAATCGCCGCTCTCAAATAAATAATTCATCGAATCAAACATGTCTGCTTGGCCAACTGAACGAACAGGAACGAGAGAAGGCCGAAAGGAAAACGGGGACAGAGAGAAGTCAATACCATCCTCTCATCTTGTCCTTAAAATAGCACAGCTTTTTTATGGTCATCCATCATACTTGCAGCGCAGTACATAGAGCGTGAATTCTCGGCAGGAATGGGTTTGAATGTCACTTCTTAAACGCTAAAAGTCGAAAAGCGAAAACAATGGAACGTTTTTTTCTCCTCTTAATTCAAACACTTTTGTTCGACTTTTTGTTGTTGCTGAATTGACATTATACAGCAAAATCTCAAATTTCTATGGAAGGAATTCACGAAGAAGAAATTTTTGACGAAAACATAGCAATTCAATGCATTCTCCAGATTCGGAGACAACATTTTTATGCGAAGAAAACGTTCCTCACAAGAGTGTTAAAAAAATTCAAACTCAAAACAAAGAACTTTAAAATCATTCAAAATGCCTGTTTACGTATTTTGCAAAACTTTAACTTTGGGCCTTTTTTTGGAAATGGAGGAAAAACATAATAAAAAGACACGTTCTACACTAGAAATTGTTATGCTTTAAACGCATCTTCAGAGATCATCATTTTAGTTGTTTTTTCCCCGGAAAACATTGAAGAACAGATTCAAGATAGTGAATTATTTCTTAGAACTATGGTTTTTGGCTCTCATTGGAACAAAAATATAAGTTAATATGTATGAAGTGACTAAAGGCAGATAAACATCTTCTTCTTCTTAGCGTTGTCCCGCGCCGGCCGAGGTCGGAGTAGGGTCCGCTGTACGGCTTCTAGCTCTCCAGAAACATCTGTCCGTTGCGTCTTCCGAGTGGAGTCTTGCAAGGCGCAGGTCTTGGTTGAGCGTATCCATATATCTTGTCTTCGGTTTGCCTCGAGGGCGTTTGCCTGGTACTTCCATGTCAAGGGCGTGTCTTGCGATGTTGGTCGCGTCTCTTCGCATCACGTGTCCATACCATCTAACTCTCCCTTCTCGCATCTTGTCTTGTATTGGGGCAACGCCGAGTCTCCCTCTCACAATCGTGTTACGCACACAATCTAGGCGAGTCAGTCCTAGTGTCCAGCGTAACATTTTCATCTCATTCGTGTGGATAATGTTCTCGGTTATACGCGTTGTAGGCCAGGTCTCCGTCGAATAGAGAAGCACGGGACGGATTGCTGTTTTATACATCTTTCCGCGTATGCCAGCTGTGATATTCCTATCACAGAGGACACCTGCAGCTTCTCTCCATTTCATCCAAGCTGCATTTACTCTTTGGCGTGCCGCTGCATTTGTTGACGTGTCTGAGGAGATGACAGAACCAAGGTACTTGAATTCGGAGGTCTTCGGGAGCGGTTCACCGCTGATGTGAACAGTTCCCGTCGTTTGCACTCCGATTTCCTGGTACTCGGTCTTCTTGATGTTGAGGCGTAAGCCATGCCTACTAAGAGCGTCATTCCATTCTTGGGTGCGTTTCTCGATTTCGGCACGTGTAGGAGCAGCAAGGAGAATGTCGTCGGCGTATGCGATGGTTGACGGAGCCGGAGTCAGTAGAGGACGCGTGACGGTATCCATAACCAAAATGAAGAGAAGGGGAGACAAAGTACTCCCTTGGTGCACTCCAACGTTTACTGCGAATGGCTCTGTGATGCCGACCGGAGTTCTGACAGTACTCTTTGAATCATCGTACATCATCGCCATTGTCCATCGAATGTACTCTTCAGGAACCTGATGATCGCGCAATGCATATGAAATAAGATCATGGGGGACTCTGTCGAACGCCTTTTCCAAATCGAGGTAGGTCAGATGGAGAGGTGATCTTTTCTCTGCGTGCTTCTCGACGAGTAAACGGAGTGCAAATATTGCATCTGTTGTGCCTCTTCCGTTCACAAACCCGCATTGCTGAGCTGGAATATCGACGATATCTCGTATGCGTGAATCCAGTATCCTCTCAAATATCTTCATAGTGTGGTTGAGAAGGCGTATTGGACGGTAGTTGCTGCACACTCTGGCATCGCCTTTTCCTTTGAAGACTGGAACGGTCGTGGAGTAGCGCCAGATATGTGGAATTTGGCCTTGCTTTACGATGGTGTTGAACAGGTGCACGAGATGTGCTAGTCCAACATCACCCGCAAGTTTCCAGGCTTCGGTGGCTATGTCGTCCGGTCCAGCCGCTTTCCCAGTCTTCATCTTAGAGAGTGCCTTCTTCACTTCCTCGGCCGTGATGGTTGGCACGGGTCCTTGTATGGCGTGGGAAGTAGGGATGGGAGGGTGATCAAACTCTTGGCCGCTCATTTCTTCGAAATGTTCGCGCCACCTGTTTCTGACTTTTAAAGGGTCAGTGACGAGCTTCCCTTGTTTGTCCCTTATCGTGGCTGCTCTCTGGATGTCCAAGGTGTTGCGGTGTCGAGCCTTGGCAAGCCGATAGATGGCTTTATCGCCTCCTGGTTGGTTCATCTTCTCATAGAGATCGCGGAAGTAGGAGGCTTTTGAAACTGCGACAGCTCTTTTGGCGGCTTTCTTGGCTGAGCTGTATGCAGCGCGGTCGTCAGCCTCATTTGACGTCCTCCATCTCTTGTAGGCATTCTTTTTCGCCTTGATCGCATCCTGAACTTCGGAGGTGAAAAACCAGGTGTCTTTCTCGATTCTTGGCTTTCCGGGTTTCGTCTTTCCGAGGATGCTTGCGGCGGGTGCTCTGATGCTGTCTTCAAGAAGCTTCCAATGTTCATTTATGTCCTCTGGAAACTGCTTGTAGAGTGCAGGAGGGAGTAGATTGCGATGGATGATGTGCATGAGAGAGAGATGTTCTGCTTTCCCAGTCGAGCGCCACCATTTGACACGTGTGCATTCAGGATTACGAGAAGGCTGTTTCTTCGACTTCAATACGCTGTAGTCCATAAAGAGAGGGTGGTGCTGAGATGCAACATGGTCTGATGGAATGACCTTTGCATCTTTCGCGTTCCGCAGCTTTGCTCTCAGGATTAACCAAAAGTCAATTTGACTCTGATTTCTTCCGCTCTCGTAAATGAGTCCGTGAGATCGTCTCTTTTTGAAAAAGGAGTTCACGACTGCTAGATCGCATCGAGCACAGAAGTCAAGTAGCCGTTGACCCTCAGCATTGATCGTTCCGATTCCATGTCCTCCATGTTCTCTCTCACGACCTTGTCGATCTGAACCGATGTTAGCGTTAAAATCTCCGCCGATTAAGATGTCTTCATGAGACTCTCGGAGTTTGATAACTTCCTCTAGAAAGTCGTAGAAGTCCTCCTTATCAGCGTCGCTACATCCTTGTTGAGGTGCATATGCTGAGACGACAAGGAAGTGATTGTTGGACGAAGAAATTCGGACGGCCATGACTCGATCTGTAGAGCGAATGACTTCGGTTACATCATCAGCAATTTTCGAGGAGAGGATAATGCTTGTTGATGACGTGCCATGGTATATCAGCTTGTATCCGTCTCCTATCGGCTTCGACTTGCTTCCTCTCCATTTCGTTTCCTGTACAGCAGCAATGTCAACCCTTCTTGCTTCTAGCATTGCGGCCAGCTCTCTACTGCGTCCCGTCAGTGTTCCAACATTCAATGTGACGAGGCGAATTTAGGCTGTACGCCGCGCAGACATACCCCGCCCATGGGTAGCTGCCTGTCCTCGCATATTTGACGGTCCTAGCGGACAAGGTAAGACCGCGTCGCTTCCGGGGGACGCCCTAGCTTTGGTGATATATCTTGAAGAACTTGAAGCCATGGTTTACAACAAGGGTATTCATGCGATCGGCCTGTTGAGTGGATGGTCAATCCAGCCTGGCATCGAGGAACGTGTTTGTCGGGAGTTCCTGCTAATCCTTGACCGTAGAAAAGCAGAAGATTAATCGAAAAGACGCCTCGACTCGTGTGGCCTGGACTAACCCCTCTCCGCCTGGCCAACTGGCGGATAGAACCACTGCCGGAAGTGGACTCGTCCAAAGGGGGCCCAATTTTAGCCTCACTCAGAACGTCGTGATTCCGGCAATCACGGTAGTAGGGCTGAGTGAGTTTACACCTTCCCACCGACTTTGAGGTATTGGGGCTAGGGAAGGTAAAGGCAGATAAACATGATTAGCTTAATCCTAAATTTTTTTTTCTTCAAAAGAATGGCTAGCTATAAAATAAAACAGTAAGTCATCTTAGTTCCCTTAAACTGTATTGAATCCGAAATCTTGTATGTTTTTAGTGGCCAGCGGCCCGCATAAGACGCCCATCAGTTGATTTGATGACATCTAACGACATCTGGTCCTTCTGTACTTCCCCAGCGTTCTCAGAGTCTGTCTGTCTGAGTCATCCTCGCGCTTGTTCCCACCTCGCGGCAAGGTACGTGTTCCCATGGGATGAGGGACAGACCTTTCCTGAGTGGCCGCCCGCTAGATCGCTGCTAGTGTGAATAGCAGCAGTGGTGAGAGTCAGATTCGTGCATGACAGCTACCAGCATTTCTTGACCCCTTTGGTTTGGGTGAATCTTTCCGGAGTGGGAGTTCATCTCGGGACTTTTCGCACAATATTCGAACACACTACCTTTATGTCACGCCCGAACTCGGAGTTCTCAGAGTATTTAATACGCATTGCCTAGAAAGCGCATATTAAATCAACTATTCAATTCAATTCAATTCACTTTATTCGCCAAAGGTATGCTTGTTGTCGCATACACTTATAAGGTAGACATTAAACAACAAAAAACAAGAAAAAAAAAAATTTAAGATTAAAAAATTAAAAAAAGGGGACACATCAGGCATTGACTAGGAATAGAAAGAAGAAGAAAAACACAATCTAGTGGGTATCAAAGAAAATCAAAGTATCCTAGAGTAGATATCCAGGTAAAGTCATGAACGGGACTAAAGAACAATTCTCAACAATATTAATGAATTCTTCGATCGTAACGACGTCGGGGAACCGATCGCAGAGTTTGTTCCAGAGGGTAATGGCTCGAGTGAAAAAGAAGTTGCCGTTGCGATAATTTCTTTCTTGCAGCAATCGAAGAAGAAGAAGAACTATGTTTCCAACATTTTCACAATTCTTTTTACAGACAACAGTTGATATTTTCCACTTCGTCGTTGCTGCGTTCTGACTCATTGTGAAGTACTGTATAAGATCGACTGCAAAATACTCAAATTCCGGTCGATGCTATGCAAATATTCACTCGAAAACGCTGCAAAATACTCAAATTACTGTTCTCGCTTCGTAAAAATTTGCTTTAAAAAACACGAGAAAGTTATTCGAATGAGGAATCCGTGAAGTTCTTCACGAAGACGTCAAAATAGACTAAGATCGAAAGTAGTCGGTAACGCTTAACAGAAATAAATTACTTTTGCAGCAAAGAGAAAGCGTTATTATTCTTCTTGCACGCTTCGAAACAGAGTGAACGTTTCCTTGATTGAACCAAATACTTCTAATCAGGTAGACATAATGGATGCTCTCTGATTTACTTCTAATGCTTACATGGAGAGGCTGAGAATCGTCTAGATGAAAGAATATACGCGGTTGTGATACACAAGGGAGCACGATTCAGGACCACTTAACTTCGACATAGACAATTGATGAATATTCGAATGATTATAACGCATGAAGCTTTTTCCCGAAGACGTCATAATTCTTGATCTATACGAAAACGTCATTGAGTTTTTTTTCTTCAAAAAGACGTCATAATCGACTAAAGCAGTCAATATCGCTTCAGAATACTGGAAAAATAGACTTTGTCACATTTTAAATGATTTTGAACGAGAAAGTATGTTAGAACTAGCGTTCCCCTGCGTTTGAAACACGGCAAACTCTCACTTGTTTCAGAAACATTTCTGATCAGACTCTTTCGAGGGGATTAGTCTGGAATTGCGGTCCTACCTCCGACCTTTTGCACAATAGTTAGTGCAGACTTCCGTAATGTCAAAGCAGAATACGAAGTCCTTAATTGATACAATTCCAAACTCATTGCAAAGTTAAAACATAAAAATACGGCTGAAGGTAGACATTTCCAATTCACCTTCCCTCTCCCGCCAACCGATACATGTTACGATAGGCTTGCCTCCTGCTCTTTGACATATGTAGGTATTCCGCCTTCTACCCACTCTCGATAGGTCTGCTAAGGTGAAGTCGAATTTGGACCAATTTAAAAGTAGATACTGTCATGCTACTCCCGGCCACAATTGACGAGTGTCCGAGCGATGAAGAAAGCCGTTAAAAAGTTCAGCTGAGAACTGCTTGGCAACGCTCTTCGGCAGCTTCCTTACGTGGAATGTACTCCGCCCGAGAGAAGCTCTTCAACTCGCCGTGAGATGGGCTGCACTGTGTTCTCACGCATCTCCTCGCCTATGAAAAAGAAATAAAATCGTTTTAGAATCTCGCTTGAACTTGAAGTGATGATATAAAGCATATAAACCGAGTTGTTACCTAATGTTCAAAAAGGTTAGTGACACTCAGGCATATTTGCCGATTCTGTTGCGCAAAATATTTCGAACTGAATAATATGTGCATTTATTGTGCGGTTCCGCTTGTGCCTGCTTCCCCAATAAAAATTACCTTGGAGACTATTTTGCTGCCAAAATTAGAAGCATTTGTGATTTTCAACGCTCAAAACGCTGATGAGGGTGAATTTTGTCTTGTAGCCAGATAAGTTCATTCCAGGATGTTTCTCGGACCCGCACTGCGGGTAAAAATTCTATTCACTCTTCAATAACATTGAAATCTAAGCGCTTGGAAAAGATTTTCTCGGATTTTCGTATGGAAAGTCCAAATTATTGGAAAATTTGATTGTTGAACACTGAAATTTTGAAAATCTATGCACTCGAAAAAGTTGTGCGGGTGCTATGAAACACCCTGGTTCATTCCGAGTTGGGTGCAATAGGAATCAAACATATCTATATGGCTGCCGGCGATGTTTAAAATAGATAATTGTTAAGCGATCGACCATTCAGCCAACGTAAAAACAAGCCAATGCGTGAGTTTTGATATGATTGGGGTGGCAAAGAGATAGGAAACTGTCATGAACCTAATGCTTGAATCCGAGTCAGTACTACCCCATTTGAGAAATCGCTTTGACAAAAAAACTAGAGATAAGTTTCACATAGTTAGTCCGAACATAATTGAATGTTCAGCAAAACAGTAAATTTACAAGGGAAAACTCATGACTCATATTCTGACTTCCAATAAACTCGTTATCTATGCGTATCGAACCATCATCAAAGTAAAGAGCGAGTCATTGCAAGATTTTTGTCTTATCAAATAAATTTGAAGCAAATCGTGTAACAATTGGTTTGATAAAACAATGAATCACATCCAACAAACTAGCGTCAACGAGGAAATGTGTGGCAACACTCACCGGCAGCCTCTCCATGTCTGTGAAGATTCCGCTTGAGTAAGTCTGGATTACTTGTGACAATATGTGGTAAAGCTCCTGGCATATGTACAACAAATATCTAGAAGCGTGATTTTTGAATGGCTCTGAAGTTGAATTGTTGCCTTCTAGTCACGGTAAAACTTGCATCAACTGTTTGCGTGAAGCGGTCGCGTCGAACGGTCACTTTGAGCTCCATGTGTCATTATGTTGAGTAACCACCCTGTTACGTATATACTTCTGAGACTGTTCAAGTTTTAAAGAGAATCGCAATGATAAGGAATAACTAGATGTTTTTCATAAGAAATGTAAAATTGCAACCAGCTTGAATTACGTGATTTCTGCCTTGAATGTTTTTCCTGCTCACTAGATGATACACGGATGTGACATTCGCTCTCTCGAAGAAGTATTTGAACTGAAGAAAAATCTCGAGCAGTTCCAGAACACAGGATAACTTTTTCTGAGGTGAATTAAGTACGCAAATGGTTTCATATATTTGCCTGGCGAGCCTCGGTTCTTCTATCGCACTGTTAGGCGAATCGCAACTTCTCGTTCTTTTGAGTTTTGAACTGAGTGTTTGAATCGAGCAGTCACATCAATCGCGGTGTGTCACCATGCTTGATAACTAATGTTTCAACTACTTCTAGAGTGGCTTGAGTTGCGATAGGCCCAACTAGCGGGTCTTACAGTTCTCAATCGTAGACAGTTGTCAACTCCAGAGCAACTTCTATCCCACATTCTCACCCAACACAGTCTTGAACAGTAAGCACAGACGGCGGTTAACTACGAATAAATCATCACCTGTATTTTGACTTCCTGGAAATTGCCATGAAAGTAAAGAGCGAGTGTGCAAACATTTTGATGAAATCTTCCCTGTTTCTAGCTTGTCTCATCAAATCCATTTGATGTGACTCGTGTAACAAATGGTCCGAATAAATTAATAAATCGCTTCCGAAAAACTAGTGTATATGAAGAACTGTCTGATAAACACTCACCGGCCGCTTTCCCTTGTCCGTGAATATTCCGCTCGATTGAGCCTTCATCGCCTGCAACTGAATGTGCTCCGTTGCATTCGGGTACAGCTCCTGGCCTACATATAGAAAACAAATACCTATGAGCAAATGTTTCGATAGGCTCTTAAATAAAATATATCAAATAGCTGAGTCACGTCCAGAGTTGCGTCGATTGGTTACGTCAAGCGGTCGCATCGTAGGTCACTGTGGGCTCCGTGTGTCACCATGTCCAGTAACCACCCTGTTACATACTTGTGAGAGTGTTCACGTTTGAAAGATAATCAAAACCGTCACTTCGATTCACCCCTCAGTTCTTGGGGCGAATCAAAGCGACGGCAGGTCTTTGGAGTTTATTGAGAGTTGACTCTGAAAAGAGACGTTCATGATATAATTGTTCCATTTTGGATTGGTACTGAAGTTCTGAGGTTACTTTATCAGAAAATTTTTTTCCAGCACTTCTATTTTTCAAAAAGATGAAACGCAGAAGCTCCATTTCAAGGCAGCTCTTTCTCCAACATGACAACTGGGAGAGACTTCAATGCTAAACACAAAAGCTAGTTTTTATTTTTCTGAATACTCCATTGTTTGTTAAATGATCGGAAGTAGTCGATATCGCTTCAGTTGTGTCTAAAGTGGAAGAAAATAGCGGTTTCCTGAGTGACGGAACGAATCAAATACGAAAGAAGTTTTTGATTTATTTATTTATTCATACATTATTTAAAATGTGACCACACATGGAAATGAGAGAAAAAAACAAGGAGAAGAATGAAAACAAAATATAGAAACTCGTAATTATGGTTATTTATTGAATACATTTATCAAAATGTGACAAAACTCAAAATGTGACAACAATCGTAGAAATACTTCTGAGCTTCTCGCAACAAGCAGTAATCTTCACAAAAGACGAGGTTGCGGAAAAAAGTATGGAAACAGACGTCACGGCATCGAGTGACGAGGATTCGGAAACAAGTATTAAAGTGGACGTGATCACAGTGGATGAAGAGGAAGAAGTATATATAATGAACTGAGTCATGCAATAACTTCAATCCCTTGCCGCCCATGAACCTTTTAGGTTCCGCGGTTATTCTGTGAATCTAAAATTCTGTTGTATTGAAAATGGTTGTTTCGATTAAATCCTCATGGATTATTTTCCGAGTGACTTGTATTTATGCGCAATTTATGAATTAAAAATGCTCCACTTTCACTTGTAAAAACACTGAAAAAAGTCTCATTCACTTGCTGCATAACATATCTTGAGCTCCATCGCGTACTGGTACAGCTCATGTCCTGAAAAAAAAAACTATATTCTTGTTCGGCTATCACGTTGGTTTTTCGCGTTCTCATCAAGTTTAAGGACCGTCAAGTGAGTGTTCGCATCGAGCAATCACATCAATTGCGGTGTGTCACCATTCTTGATAACTAATGATTCAACTACTTCTAGAGTGGCTTGAGTTTCGAGAGGCCCAACTAGCGGGCCCCACAGTTCTCAATCGTAGACAGTTGTCAACTTCAGAGCAACTTCTATTTTACATTCTCACCCAACACAGTCTTGAACAGTAAGCACAGACGGCGGTTAACTACGAATAAATCATCACCTTTTTTTGACTTCCTGGAAAATGCCATAAAAGTAAAGAGCGAGTGTGCAAACATTGAGATGAAATCTTGACTGTTTCTAGCTTGTCTCATCAGACCCATTTGATGTGATTCGTATAAAAAATGGTCCGAATAAATTACTAAATCACACCCAACAAACTAGCGTAAATGAAGAACTGTCTCTGAAACACTCACCGGCCGCTTTCCCTTGTCCGTGAATAATAAAGAACAATCCTCTCGAGTAAGCCTTCATCGTCTGCTACTGAATGTGTTCCGTTGGTAATGCTCCTGGCCTACATATGGAAAACAAATACCTATGAGCAAATGTTTTGAATGGCTCACAAATAAAATATATTAAATATTTGAGTCACATGCAGAGTTGCGTCAATTGGTTACGTCAAGCGATCGCATTGAAAGGTCACTGAGTTCGATTTGTCATTATTTAATAACCGCCTGTGATCAACATCTAAGCCTGGTTTTAGTTTCAGAAAAAGGTTTTGACTTGTTCTCTGATGGTGCAAAATGACCGTATTTTTCTGAGATAATTAACTTCATAACGCGTTCGAATTAAGTGATATGAGTCTTGTTTCTTGGGTTTGTTATAACGTGAATTTGTTCTCGATCACCTAATTAAATACAAGTTTGATGTTCGCCATCTGAAAGAACAACTCGAAACAATGAGAAATATGGAGCAGATCCTGCGTGAACTAAGATTTTTCCGCCAAGTTGCGTGCAGTCGGAAAACAGTTTCATCAACCCGCAGCGTGCCCATTCTATGTGATACCCTTCATTACCCTGTGAGGTGGTTTGAATTTGGGAAATCGGGCGGAGAGTATTGCGGCGAGAAGAGTGTCCGCCGACTGGTCCTGGTCAGGGGCTTCAGCACGCACTGGCTAGGGCGATTTAGAATGTGTGAGAGAGAAGTTAGGGGTCCGCCCGCCGACAAAGCAGCCGGCGGTATCTCGGTTTCTCTATTGGCAGGCTAAGTTGAGCTTCTCCTCGTTCCGTTTGCTGAATGCTGGATGGGTTACAAACCACTGAAGTTACAGATCACATTCTTGGGAATTTAAGCTAGCATTTGTTTTCGTTTCATGAAAAAACTTAAGAAAGTTTCAAAAACTGTTTCGTGTCAGTTCTTTTTACTATTGATTCCAAGGAAGTTGATACTCATCTACGTATTTTCATGTTCTTCGCTTTTTAGAAAAGGGAGTTTTTTGCTTTGATCAGACTTCTCGCGTAAAACGAGTTGGTGTTTTAGAAATAAAAAAAATTATAAAGGCGTGAGGTATAACTTCAAATCACATGACTTAAATTTTTCGGAAAACTTTCTCTTTGGCGATTGAAAACAAGACGAAAAGCGACGGCGGGAATTCGAAAATGATTAGGCGCGTAGTTAAACTGGGTGAAATACAATCAAATTGTTATGCTAAACTTCTACTCTGTATTAAAATCCAGTATGTTTTGTTTCAGAGAAAAAACTTTCAGCACTTCAAATTTTCAAAAGCACGAAACACACAAGCGCACTTTCATTTTTACTTCCACAACTGAAAGAGTATGTGAGGTTTACCTCTGAATAACATGTTGTAGTGATTATAAGCGGGACGAAAAGCGAAGGCGGGCCATAGAAAATGATTAGGCGCAAAATCAAACTGGATTAGAACAGGATTAAATTGTTGTCCTAAACTTCGACTCGATATTGAAATCAGGGTTTTTTTTGTTGAAAAAACCTTAAATTACTTCGAATTTCTAAAGCGTGAAACACACAAGCGGTATTTCGAAGCAGCTCTACTTTCCCTTCTAAAACTCTAAGAGACTCCAACGCTCAACACGAATGTCATCATAGCTCACCAAACTTGTAAAACAAAGTCTCGGTCCGCCAGAAAGACGTCCAAAAACTGATGCCACGTCGTTTTTCTCAGAGATTTATGATAAAGTTTTTCACTGGAGAATAATGAACACATATATAGAACATGATGGATTTTTATTCAAAACTAGTATAATAAAAAAAAACGGAATTCGCATGTGATACCCATCGAGTAAAATTGTCCATAGTAAGAACACAACTGTAAACATGTCAATTCTGATGGAAACTTACATTGAGACTACGTACCCGAAAGAAATCGTCGCTGAAAAAGGCGTATACACAATAGTCGGCCTAACAACGGTGGACGGAGGAAAGAACACATAAACTTCTTGAACTAAATCTTTTGATGAATTCCAATTCTTCATGGAAATGTCGGCCGAGAACCGAATAGTCCCGCTAATGTAATGACTTCAAGTGGTAGTTTTGAACCTTTTTCGAAAAATATTTTCCAAGTAAATTGTATTCTACACACAAACCATCGAAAAAGATCATTTTTCACTTTCACTTGTCAAAAAAACAATTGAAAACCATAGCCTAGTCTGGAATTTTCTATGCAATACTCATAAAATTAAAAAGGTAAGTGATAAGGGGGGAAAGGAAGGTGGGCTAGAGAGGGTGGGTTAGGAGGATAGCGTGAGATTAGACAAAGACAACTTCGAGTAAGCAAGGAATGGGAGGCGCGTTCTGTGAGATTAGTTATTCTATCTTGTCCTTCAACAAACATGGTAAAGAAATTAAATGGAAATATAAGCTAGATGTAAAATAAAAATTGTGTTATGATTGAAAGGGCACTGGTTGTGAAACAAGAATGATTAATAACCGGAAGAAGGGAAGGTTGGGGGTGGAAGTTGTAAGAACTCCATTGTTGTCAACACTACCCGACCTTATCGATTAGATTCACTTTACTGAGTCGACTCTTTTTCTGAGTTGCTCCTCCAGCACGATCAGCTTATCAACTTTGCTGCATCGAAGATCTTCCAGAGCGTCTTTCAGAAACACTTCAATGTAAGTCAATCATGACAGTGAAAATTTTATCGATTGATTTTAAATAAAGCGACTCCTGATGAATGATTTTTTTTTGCTGTTGACACAATGATCATTAGCCACTGTCATATAATGAAATTCACAAGCCACTGTTTTTAGTGATTTATTTTTCTTTATGATAATGTTCCACGTTCCATCTCGTTCTGCGCAATAACAGGCATGATAAAATCTATTTTCAAAAATTCCTCTTTGTTTTTAGAATAGCATGGAAAAGATATCGAGAAAAAATTCTTTAAATTCAACATACTAGCGTCAACTAGGAACTGTCTGGCGACGCTCGCCGGAAGTTTTTCTACGTCCGCGGAAACTCCGCCTGAGAAAGCCTCCATCACTTGCAGCGAGATGTGTTCCATTGCGTTTTGGTACAGCTCCTCGCCTATAGAAAAATAAACTAACTTTGTGTCTGCCTATCTTGTTAGGGTTGAATCAAACCGCTGCTGCTTTAAAGTATTTCTTCCTCTTTAACGACCCATTAAGTCTTCTGGAGTTTCTTTTGTTTTGTAAAATAATAAATGGAAGATTCTTCAAAGATGCGGGCGATAGATGCTTCTCCAGCTCTTCCGAATGTCTGCTATCGAAATCAAGAACATAGCACTTCTCCGAAAAGTTATACAAGCATAGATTGTTGAGGTTTATGGTATCACTAGGAAAATTGACAAGATACCGTCAAGTTTCTTTTTGCTCGCAAGATGAAATGCGTGTGTGATGTTGGAATCAGCGAAGAACTGCTCAAAACGATGGAAAAGATGGAGTAGATCCTTAAGTCGATATAAGCACTTCAAAGATGCATTTGAAAGCTAAAAAAAACTCTCGTCGCAGTCAAGAAACGAATCAAAGTCAGTTCAGCGGGTCTTTTTTCACTTTCAAAGGGTGTTAAGTTGAATTGGTTCAGAAAATTGTAATCATCTTTAGACATACTAAAAAATTCTCTTATTAGTACTCAAGCTCTGAGCTTAGCCCTTCCGAAGAAAAACTTCAGTTTTTTTTTGTACCGAAGCTGGACGGGATCGAACCCAGCCATCTCGTCTCAATCCGGGATCGAACCCAGCCATCTCGTCTCAATCCGGGATCGAACCCAGCCATCTCGTCTCAATCCGGGAGCCCGCGCGTTACGATTTTTAGAAGACATATTGCTATTACACGTTGCTATAGTCCCCATTGTGCAATGGTAACGCGCGTGCTCTCGGTTTGAGACGAGATGGCTCGATTCGATCCCGCCCGATGGAATAGCTTTTTCTGTGCGATAGTTGAATCAGATGTCGTCTTAACCAGGCGTCCCAGCCTTTGAACTGTGTTACTTAGAAATTGAAGTTATTGCTAAGCCTTTTGGAAACAACCTATTTAAATTTTTGTTGTTGTATAAAACTGAGAATTAACAACTATATTTTAATAAAAGTGAAATTACAAACTTGTCCCACGTTAGTGATGTACTCATGAGGAGAGATGGAAAAGAGCGGCAAATTCTTCTGATTCGTACTGACGACATGCGAATGCTGAGTCACACAAGAATGGTCATGACCAACCCTCCGTCGGCGGGCGTCTGTTTTTCTTCATCAAGGGGGGACACTTATGAAGAAAAAGTGTTTTCTTTCTGTACTGAGAATACCTTCCTTAAAAATAGCTTTTTTAAAATCAGCTGTTTTATATAGCTTGATCTCTGAATAGCTTCTTGAAGCAGAGCTCACAGTTTTCATCACTAATACTGATGAGCAAAATCTGAATGTTGAAAGTTTTAAGGGTCCCTGCGTTCGAAAAATCAAAAAAAAATCACAAAAAAGCTAAAGATTAAGGAATTAAAAAGTTTATAACGAGATTATTATTATAACGAAAACAAAAAAGTTAAAATCTCGCACCTCAACAGTCTTAATACACTGAAGACAGAGAATTTTAGAGTATCTAACCTTTCCTATCATTTGAGGGTAAAAATCTAACTATATCAAAAAAATTTTCCATAGACCACACCACCGTTTTGAAACTTGCCAATCAAGCCCGTCACGGAATTTTGAGTACATATTAGGGGGGAAAAACTTTTCTCAATCCTCTGTCAACAACGCTACAAAACCAAACTGATTAGCATTCGGACTGTATAGAGAAATTTTAAAAAAAAAACAACTTTACCAAAAAACGGCCCGTGAACTTTTGAATTCTCATTTATTTAAAATTAAGTCAGTAATTGTTTTCTGACTCATTAGAGTGTCTTGGACTTCTTTTTCATATGATTAGATTTTCCAGTTCTTACTATGTAATCTTGACATTGGTGAGTTTATCAAAATTCTGAATTCGTTGTGAAACCTGTATTTGAACTTCTCATTTCAGAAATTCATAGAATTAAGGAATTATTGTTGTGAAAATACATCACGAATTTGCTTTGACATGGAGAAAAAAGCTTTTTCTAAAGCTTTTCAATAAATTTTACCCGTGAATGATTCTTTAACCCGCAGAGGGAAATCATACGGAAGAAAAACACGTCTTTCGCTTGACGAAGTGACTCACAATGACTTCCATAGCTGGCTTCATCTTGCAAGTGACAGAGTCGGCCGCAGTCGAGAGTATTTTACTGCAGACCGACTTGTTGAACGCAGTGACTTCTTTCAATTTTTGCTTGAAGGAGTCTGCAAATTTGAACAAAACTCAAGATTCAATCTTATAGCTGGAGTCGCACCTAATGACAAAACCGGAGAGATTTCGCCAGATTTCAAAGATCATGAAATTACTACTCCTGTCTTATTTCCCTTCCCTTACCCTATCATCACTTGCACACGATATTCTATGAATCTATACATATAACTATGTATAAATTGGCGAAAAAGTCGTGTTCATAAATCTTCGTCTCATCGCACGCACTGGAAGTCTCACTCTCATCCACAAAATCAAGCAATATTTGACGAATAGGTGGCTAGAAGGTTGAAACGTTGGGAGTCGCTGAAGGTCTTCACTGGCTATCGAAACGTAAGGACCCTGCTCTTCGATGGTACAAATGCTGAAGAGAGTGAACAAAGGGCTGTCTCCAAACATGGTGCAAATTTCTAGTCGCTTACCTTCATCTACATCTACGGAGTCTCTGAACTCGGTCATCATGGCGATTAGATGTCCACTCGCCGATGCAACCTGTCTCATTTTCAAATTCAAAACATAAGATTGGATGATTTAAATACCATTGAGGCGTTGAGTTGAATAGTAGAATAATTATCGAGTTGATCTTGTTTTTAAGCTTCAGCAGATCTTTTTTTAAATTTTGTTCCTAGACATAGTTGAAAAAAAGACATTTAAGAGAATACTAACAAGGAGAAGATCGTCGACTCCCCTGGGACGATCTCCGGTTCCTTGCCAGTACTGCCATGTCTTCAGCTTTGCGATCAGGTTACCCAGACCACACTTCAATGTTGAGACACTAATTTCAAGCGATCAAAAAACTTGGCTACTCTAAAGTGAGCTCTAACTACTCTTTCATTATTTTTATTTTTATTACGGTATAGAGACATATGTACATATATGCTGAGAAAGATTACCGTATATACATACATATGTGTATAGTTCATACACTTATACTTTGGAACCTATAACTTCGCATAAAGTATAAGGTCTTGGAAATGTTTTACTTCTCCAACACCAGCTTCAGTGTAACCTAAAATTTAAAAAAAGGCCTAATATTAAGTGGGGATGAGCAATGATGTACGCAAAAAATGACTGTTTAGATTAACTGAAGTCAGATACAGGGGTTAAATGGAGCCGCCCAATTTGGATTTACATGATTCCGCCGCTCAAAGTTTGGAGGAAAAAAGAAGAGGGGATGAAGGAAAGGGGTAAGAAAAAAGAGGGAGTTTTTTTGTCAATAGTGTGTGTACATGTATCCGCCGACGGGACCGATCCGGTCACTATTTAACCCCTGGTTAGATAGCGTATGTGAACTTACGTCAACAGCCTGGTTGTAGATGCTCGGCGCGGTTTGCGGACCAAAGAGTTGGTTAGAATGAGAGATGATATCGCCGAGCATCTGCATCGTCTCCGTGATACACGTGTTCAAGTTCTCGACGTGCTGCCGATGAGACGAACCTTTCTGAGAATGTAAAACTAAATGATGTCTTAAATGGGTTCTTTGCGGTTAAAAAGACGAGATTAGAATATTTCAATGTGTGTCGGAAAACTGATTTAAAAAAGTTAACATTGATGTTACGAGGTTCAACTTAAATTGAATGGAAATAAGCTTGAGACCAAAATCTCACCAACTCAAGCTCATTGACCTTGGCGAGTACCGCGTTCGAGAAAGATGATTTAAACGGATTCTGCATTCCATTCATGAATTTGTCCTTGAAAAAAACAATCAAAAACTTCTTGAAGTGCATGGTGCAAACTACATGGAAATGCTGATCTATCGCCGAAGATCGAACGAATTACAAAAGCTCAGGTTTTCAAAATTTACCTTGGGTTTTTTTTTCAAAGAAGGGCTGGGCTTTTAGACCTTTGTATTGGAAAAAAAATCAGCTAGTTTAGCTTCCGAATTTCGCCCAGGTAAATCTTGATTCAATAAGGACTAACTCGTAACTCTTACTTGAGTCTCAAGTGTGTACATAACATCATGAATGGCTTCTCGGAAAGGGTGAATCAAGGCTCAAAAAGAGTAAATCCAAGCTAGAGCTTTAACATAGTGAATGAATCGCAAGTTCTATGGAGCATGATGGAGCGCACAACAAAAAAAAAAACAATTCACTTTCACAATGTTGACAACATCTCCCGTCAGACCATAGGAGGATGATTGCAAAAGGCGGTCCTTGTAGTCGTTGAAAATCTCAAAATAAGCTACATCTAAGCAGGATGTTTCTCTGACCCGCACTGCGGGTTTATAAAATCTATGCACTCTCCAAAAACACTGAAATCTATGCGTGGAAAAAAAGATTCTCAGATTTTTCCTAGGGAAAGTCCAAATCATTGGAAAATTTGAATTTTGAACTCTGAAATTTTAAAATTCAACGCGCTTGAAAAAAATTTGTGCGGGTGCTAAGAAACACACTGCGTACGAGTTTCTAACCACTTTCTAACCCACTCCCCTTCTCCGGAAACTGTATAATGATACAACTTTTCTTTTTTTTGGTGATGTATAAACTGATATGGTTTTCATATGTTTTTATCGGTAATCTTTTTGTTCTCCTTTCTGTGCATATAAGTTTCCTTCCTTGTTGACCCTGTCCTTAAAAATCCTCTAAGTCTTACCTTTTCTTTGAACGATTTTTTTACCTTTTTGTTTTTTCTGTCTTCTAGACCTAGTCGAATTGTGGTTAGTTTCATTGATACATGCATGCTTACTTACTGTTGAGGGTGAGCAATAAACGTCGTAACAGCAATAACACGTAGTAATAATAAAATTAACACTCAAAAAAGGGTTATACACAAAACAATCCGGGATAACTAAGTTCGTGAATTTGGAGTTGAAATATTGAGCAGTAGACCTTCCGTATGTTGGATGTGAGTGCGATGGGATGCTCGGCTTGACCAATCAGCTCTGCCAAAATGCCCGACAAATCCAGGCCCTGTATCATATGTATGTACTTGCACTGTCCACCTGAGAAAGAAATGTTATAGAAAAATCAATAAAGTGTTGGTGTGCGTGAGAAAGAGATATAGACAGAGACGAATAGAGAGAGAATGAAGAATTCCGAGATAAAGAAAGAGAGAGAAAACTGGTGGCTCGAAACTACTACCACAACAGGTAGGTTATAGAAGAATAACTGTATCCCCGTCAAACATCTCACCGTCAAAGTAACATTGATGGGCAAGAAAAAACTGGATGGAATGAACCGAGAAACGCAGGATATCTTTTCACAGTCACGGGCTGGGTTTTCAAGCTCTCCATTAAAATAGTGGTAATTCTTCCTTGTTACCCATTCATATGATTGAACCAGTTTTCGAACTTTGGCATTCTACTGGCAACAATGAGTCTCAAATACGTATAAATAATTAGCACTTATTGAAGAAACAATTACAAACAGTCCGTTGAACTTCTATCAAAATTCGACAGACAGCTGAACCTGAAACTAGAGACTTGAGGGAATCTGAGTAAATTAAGAGTCAGTAGAAGTAATAATGAATGAAGAGACGTTATATAAATGTAAGAAATCCATCGCACGGGCAAAAACGGCACTCGGCCGGGACCGAACCTTCGTTGCCTAACCGGGGCTTGAAGATCGTTACCAATACACCAACCGAGTACATATTGTCTCATGCGATTTCTTGCTATGTTTAAGGCACAATGACCGTTTTTTCTAGTCACGCACAGGGGTTAAATGCGACCGGACAAACTGATGTTTACATGTATCCGCCGAAAAAAAAAGAATTTAAAAAAATTTACTATTTGGAACTGCATACTGCTTTGCTTCTTTGATATTTGTATGACATGTAAAATTTTATAATTGTATTACTTGTGGACAACTTGAACATAACTTATTATAAATGAATATTGCGAAGTATCGTTGTAATATAATAAAAAGAAATCACAATTGTCAATGTAAAACAGTGACACAGATTACAATTATCAATGTGAAGGTAATAATCACCGGACGAATAGCACGAGCGCCTTTCATAACTCGTTTGAAAGCTCTTCAAAACTAAAAGTCACCCAAAAAAATTTTCTTTTCTTTCTCGTGACCGGTCACCGACGCGGTAATGCATGTGGAGCGGAGGAATTTATTCAATTTTTTTGTTGTTTGTATCGCTTGATCAACTCTTAATGAAGGCATCGCACGTTTGAGCTGAATTCGGAACTTTGTTTAAGAGTCTCTTGACCATCACGCACGACGGGAAAAGTCTATGCCCAACATCTGCCTCAAACGCTTTTGCCAGAAAATTAGCTAAACAAGCCCCTAAAGAGGTCGACAAATCAGCAAGAAGCACAACACGACTAATTAAAGGCCTCAAACGGACAGACGCTCCCCAAATTTCCCTGGCACAGATCGAAGAAGCAATCAAGAAAACCAAAGGCTCCAAATGCCCAGACAGTGAAGGCATCTGCCCTCTACTACTCAAAATGGCCGGTGAAAACTTCAGAAAGTGTCTCTGCATCCTCTTCAATAACACGCTGCAAACAGGTATTATCCCGTCCAGATGGAAAGATGCAAGAGTGATAATGTTACCTAAACCAGGAAAGGACTCCAGCAACCTGAACGGCTATAGACCAATATCAATACTATCACCTATAGCCAAAACATTCGAACGGGTCTTATTACCATTCCTGGCGGAAGGCTTTCAAATCGCTGACTGGCAACATGGATTCCGCAAAGAGCACTCGACTACTACCGCACTCCTGGAAATAACCGGGAAAATAACAAACGGCTTCAATCGGAAACCACCCCCAGACCGCACTCTCATGGTCGCCCTTGACCTCACTGCAGCATATGACTTAGTGAACATATCCCTTCTCTGCAAGAAACTCACTGAAACGAATATGCCAAGAGCCATCGTCCGATGGATGTCCAGCTACCTAAGAGGCCGTACAATCAAGGTAGATTTCCAAGGAAAAAGCAGTCGACGTCTCACATGCAGATCTGGTGTCCCACAAGGAGCAGTGCTCAGTCCCCTCTTATTCAATCTCTACATAAACAACCTCCCTCAACCCACAGGAAACACGCAGATGACAGCCTACGCCGACGACATATCAATTCTCTCCTCAAGCCCCTGTATTGAAACCTGTGAAGATCAGATCAACCACTTCCTACCGAAACTCGTAGAAGAATTGGAACAACGAAAAATGATCATATCCAAGGAAAAGACTACGGTCACTCTTTTCACAACCCATACAGGCGAATGTAAAAAAGAACCCAAGGTAGAAATCCATGGAACCCTTTTGCCGACAACTTCAACACCCAAAATACTCGGTGTCGTCTTAGACCAACTCGGCACCTTCCGACAACATGCAGAATACCTTAAACAGAGAACGGCCAAAAGACTGAATATACTACGTGCCCTCGGAGGAAGAACATGGGGCCAACAGAAAAACACCCTTCTTGCAACCTACAAAACAATGACCAGATCCGTTCTCAACTACGCCGCACCAATTTACTCCCCTCAATTGGCCGAGACGAACTGGAAAAAACTACAGGCAAACCAAAATAGAGCAATACGGATAGCAACAGGAAACCTAGCAATGGCCGGCACAGAGCACTTAGCTCTAGAAAGCGAAATGTTACCCATAAAGGAGCACAACACGATGCTTACCAAGCAATTCGTTGCAAGAGCAAGACTCCTCCCAAACCACCCCTCCCATCGTCGATGCACGGAACCCAAACCACCTAGAACTATTCGTAAACATGCCAAGGACTTAGAAATGATGTTAGTAGACAGTGATCAGAAAGCCGCACTTAAAAGCATACATACTGAGACTGTTAGAAATTTCATTAGATCTTGCTCCCCTAACCCAGTTCTAGGTAAGAAACCTCCCAGAATCCATAAATCAACGAATCAACTTCCCAGGGAACAACAAATAACATTATCGCAACTACGTAGTGGCTATGCAAGTTCCCTTAACAGCTACCTACACAGAATAGGAGCTGCCCAATCCCCTCTTTGCCCAAAATGTTTAGAAGAGCCACATACAACTAGCCATTTATTCTCGTGTCGCTGTGACCACACACTTCTAAGAAGTATAGATTTGTGGAATAGCCCGACGTCTGTTGTTAAGTTCTTATACCAGTGATTCCTTTCTCTCTCTCAAAAAATAAATAAATAAATAAACAAATAAATAAAGGGAAAAAAAACAAACAAATAAACCAAATAAACCCCGAGAGAGAAAGAGAAATTAATGTAATTAGATAAATGATGTAAGTAAGGTTATTGTTTTCTGAGCCATGTCAAAGAAGACCTCGTCTACCCAGCCGGAGACCTACGGCGGGCAATCTACAACAACAAGAGTCTCTTCTCCTGGTGTACTACCTTCAAACAGAGTACAGCGCATATTTGAAAGCAAACCCCCCCTTTTTTTTTTTAGAGTAACGGCTGGAGATGAAGAAAAAAAATCTCGCGTTATAAAGTTTTTTTCTACATATAATGTTTTTTTAGAGCAAAAAAATTTTTGTTTGCAATTTTGTGATTCAGTTATGTAGTATCCGCCGCGAAAGTCGATCCGGTCACTATTTAACCCCTGGTCACGCATGCCCATCAAACAATTGCGTCATCAAAGAAGTCTAAGTCCTCCATCCTTAAGGCTAAAAAAATATATGAATGAACCTCGAATCCCTCGGAAATCGCCTCTTGGATAAGAGTAGCGGCTTCTTCATTACCATAGAAGCGCCGGAGTAGACTTTAACATGAAATATTTGAGCTTAGAGTGCCACTCTTCTCTTCCTGGCATCTGCCTTGTCCCCGTCCTGTCCAGGGTGCTTCTCTAACCCGCACCGCGGAAAAAAATCTAAGCGCTCTTCAAAACCCTAGAAAATATTGAAATCTATGCGCTTGGAAATTTTTTTCCTCAGATTTCTCGTAGGGAAAGTCCAAATCTTTGGAAAAATTGAAAGTTGAACTCTGAAATTTCAAAAATTTATGCGCTCGAAAAAAGTTGTGCGGGTGCTAAGAAACACCCTGGTTTTCTCACGATATTGTACTGATTTAGAAATCAGCCATTCACTCACTTTTTCTAAGCCTATTAATATACATTCACAAAAATGGCTTTTATAGCCCAGACAGAATATCCCAGACATCTCTGATTCAAAAAAGGCTCTTATAATGTTTTCTTCCTGTTTAAAGCCAGCTGCATCGCCGTGGAATGTAGTTGAATTGAAGCTGGGCGCTTTCCGAAACACGAGGGTTTTTGCAAACAAAGCTTATGAGTTTTTTGAACTTGATAAAATAAATTTCGCAAGAGCGATTAGTTTTTCGAAATTAAGCGGGAAGTATGAACTCGTTTAGGAAGATTGGTACTTTTCCCCTCCGAACCTCCCCCCCCTTTTCTCACCCCACTCCTGCCCTGCCCAATCTCTGACTGTCTAACCTCAAGTGGTGATCCAGCATGTACTCGATCTCTTTGAAAATTCTCCCGAACAACTCAGAAATGCTCTCTACAGACTTGATGTCGAGTTCTTTAAGGCGATTTGCCGAGACATGACGGAAGATCGTGATGAACTCTGCAAATGAGTCTTCCGAATAATCATTACTGAGCCCCCTTCTCACTATTGGGTCAGATTCTTTCGTTTTTTTATGAATTCTCGCTCATATTTTTGGAACTCTCTTCCATTTGATGTTACCAACGAAGCTAGTAGCCTTAAATTTAGAAAACAACTTCTTTCGTTGCCTGTGAATGTGATTTTGCCAGTTAGTCTTGTTTCTGATACTTAATTAAGACTTGTGATTTTTCATCATTATCACAGCCCCCCTTTTTTTCCCCTTTACACACCGCCACTAAGCTTTATGTGTAATGTAGTCCATGCATACCTCTGTTTATATGTAATTTGCTTTTGTCTTAAATACCTACATGCTTGGAATAAAGAATGAATGAATATAAAACTAAAACCCCTAAAACCCCCAAGTCTGTGAATAGTATATGTACGATGGCCACACTAAACTGCATTGAATAACCAGGTAAACTGTTTCGTTTTCGCAAGACGCATGACTATCCACCTATACAACGGAGGCTGCTCTCCAGCAGGATGAGCTGCTAAAAACATTAAATATATATTTACACCGTAAAAGTACTGTATTCCATGGCTCAGACTACAAAATACTTGACTAACGTCTGCAAAAAGGTCATTACCGGATTGGGACCGAACAGAATCGTCTCTTACTCACCCGTTAAGAGCGCGTTCTTATTATATACTACACTCGAAACACACTGGCAACAGTGGCCATTCGTGACTCTACAGCCTTAAGACCCTGTCCCGGATGGAGCCGGATCATCCAGTCCAGAATCGAGCGCGACCTCAGGTGGCGGATAGAGGGATGCCTCCCTACGAAGAATTCGTGCTGGGAGGTAGCGGGAGAAATCCCGCCGCGGACCAAAACTCGGTAGTATAGCTCGTCAAAGGAGGGCGATGCCGGACCGGCCTGGGCATGCCACCGGACAAAACATCAGCCGATACTCCGCTATACTTTTCAATGGCGAGTCGAGGCGCCAGTCAAATAGCCTCTTGCCTATCTCCGGTCAACGACAGGCGAGACGTCTCTACTCCCACCCAAAACGATGCTAGGCCGGCTTGACCACCCACTCACAAGGCCTATAGCATGAACAGGTTGCTACAACGATGTCCGCCTTCACAAGGTGGAGCATGACAGTCTCAGGACTGCAAAGGACATCAAAACCCTTCTCCGGACGCATCTTGTCCGAAGAACACGAGAACTTCTCTCATTAAAGAGAGTGTTCATAACCAAGTCTTCGATGCGGGATGCTTGCCGGCAACAACAACAACATTATATACTACAAAGTAAACATTGCTGATGGAAAAATAAGACTGAGCCGGAACCTTCTTGTCGATTCAGGCTTTGATAGGTCTTTTGTATGCTCAGAAGCTTCGGAAAGTCGGCTTGCTGGATGGCGATTGATAGAGCAGTGGACTGCCAAGCGAGAAAACCTGCAGAAAGCATTTTCATTCCAAAAACAATGAACTTTTTCTTTGGATTTCTTGAAAGATTCGAAAAGGTTTCCAATTTTAGTGAGAAAAACTTACTTTAAATTTCTACATCACCAACAAAACAACAAAAGCAGACGGTGCAAAAACATCTGCCGCGCCTTTAATTTCACTAGGTTGAAGTAACCGCTAACATCAACTCAGCGCCCCCCTTCTACGCAACCGCGAGAATTCCATCATACTAGGCGACCTTAACGCCCACGACTCCAGCTGGTACTCTCACTCGACAGACAACAGAGGAAACGTCATCTCCAGTGCTATTGACGACTCGGAACACGCCACTCTCAACCGCGACATGCCCACACGAGTTCCCTCAAACGGTCGCCCTTCCTCGCCAGACATTTCCATCTGCTCTCAGGATCTCCTTCAAAAAGCGTCATGGAAAACTATCACTGAAGGCAGCTCCGATCATCTTCCGATAATCATCGAACTAGAAGGCAGCAATTTCAACCACACTCACAGAGACGCAACCTTCACAAATTACCGGAAAGCGGACTGGGAAGCGTTCCAGCAACACGTCGAAGAAAGCCTGTCCAAAAATCCTCTTCCCAATCTACCAGCCGTTCAAGCAGAACCTCTCTTCCGAAGAATACTTGTATCAGCTGCAGCAAAAACAATCCCACGCGGCCGGATCAAGAAGAGAGAAGTCGCCCTAACGACAGAGATACGAGAATGGATGCATCATCGCGACACACTCAGAGAATCGAATCCGACAAGCGACCTTTTGAACGATCTCAACACGAACATAAGGAGAGCTACCGACAAAAACAAACGGGATATCTGGCGCGCACTGATGGAGTCCTTCGATCCAAAGAAAGATGTCAACAAGCTCTGGAAGACCATCAAAATCCTCAACAACAAAGGAAGACCACCGCCGAACTGCGCCATATCCTTCAGAAATGAGACGATCACGACCGCCTCCGATATCGCGAACCGCTTCAACAAAGCCTACACTTGTCCAGTCCAGTATATAACTTCAAAGGAAAACAGGAAGACTATGAGGAAAATACACCGCCTGTCCGCAGATGACTTCGAGGACTTCACTACCACAGACGTAGCAGCCGCCATCAGATCCACGAAGAAGTCCACCGCGCTCGGTCCAGATGGCATCGCTCCCATAATTCTCCATCATCTAGGTCCGAAAGGAATCAGCGCCCTGACTTCCCTGGTCAACAGCTTCCTACGCACAGGCAGGATCCCCATGATATGGAAATCGTCGATCATACTACCCCTCCTGAAAGCAGGCAAACCAGCATCCGAAGGCTCCAGCTACCGTCCGATATCACTACTCTCGCCCGTCGCCAAAGTGATTGAACGGCTATTACTAGGCTCCCTACAGAGGCACATTCCCCCGGCAGACCACCAACATGGCTTTACGGCAAGACGCTCTACAACCTCGGCCCTCGTAACTCTCTCGAAGAGCATCGCAGACGGTTTTAACCAGAAACGTCCCGCTAGTCGAACGGTCCTCATGGCAATTGATATGTCCAAGGCATTCGAAAGTATCGACATCGTCAAGCTCATCGACCTCATTGAGACAACAACCGCGCCGAACTACATTAAAAAATGGCTCGCCTCTTACCTTAGAGGAAGAACAGGACGCACAAGCTTCCGCGACTCGGTATCAAGTTCCAGACTCTTCAGAAACGGAGTCCCACAAGGCAGCGCCCTCTCGCCCACGCTTTTCAACCTTTACCTCCGCGATCTTCCCACAGACGATGCCCACACGAACGTCATCTCGTATGCTGATGACATCACGATCTGGGCGTCAGATCCCGACATCAACGTCGCCTCCGAAAATCTACGCAGGGCCATCACGAAAATTGAAACCTTCCTCAAAGAACGGTCACTCACCATTTCCCCGACCAAGAGCCAGCTCATGCTTTTCACCCCGTTCAGTCGTGAATTCAAGTCTACTCTGGACATATCAATCTGCGGATCACCCGTCCCCACCGTCAACCAGGCCAAGCTACTCGGCGTCACGTACGACTCGATGTTCACATTCAGCCATCATGCCAAAGACATCGCGAGACAGATGTCGCAGCGCAATAACGTACTGAAAGCCTTAGCCGGAAGCACCTGGGGCAACCAAAAAGAAACCCTCCGCCTCACGTTCAAAGCCATCTCGCAAGCGATCTGCAACTACGCCGCACCCGCCTGGTCCACCTTCCTCTCGGACTCCGCTCACGCCAAAATCCAACGTTCTCAGAACTCCGGACTCCGCGTCGTGACAGGGAATCATCAAATGGCCGACACTGACCATATTCATCGCGAATCAAAGGTTATGCGCACCAAATCCCATCTGAACATGCTCGCCGCGCAGTACCTCGCGAGATCGTTGGACCCAGAACACATCCACCACGGCCTCCTCGACTGCCCAGCGCCCCCTCGCGCAATGAAGAACAACCTCGTGTTGAGCTGCAAGAAGACTGTCGAAGCCGCGAAACAGATGTCAAAGGATCCGAACAATGGGAAATCAGTCGCAAACACCGTACACTCGATGATGGTCTCGAACGAACTCCAATCGTTGAAGGGTGCCGTCATCCTGGGAGGCAGACCTCCGCCCCTTATCCAGGAAGAAGAGAAGGAGTTACCCCGCAAGACTAGATGCACGCTCAGCCAGCTCCGCTCGGGATTCAGCAGATTCATCAACAACTACCTCCACCGCATTGACGAATCCATCCCCGACGTGTGCCCCGATTGCTCTTCCGGACCTCACGACGTTGCGCATCTCTTCAACTGCCCATGCCACCCGACCGCGCTGTCTCCAATCGACCTCTGGACCAAGCCGCTGGATGTCGCAGCGTTCTTGAAGATATAAGAAAAAAAAGAAAAAAAAAAAGAAGAACAAGAAACGAAGTACACAGACGTTCTTCGAAGCCGGCTACATCCGGCAACAAGAACAACAACATCAACTCAGCGCTACAATGGTTGCGTTAGTTGTAATGCGACGTTTATCAGTTATAATAACATTGAAGATTTTATCAACTAGCTCGCACTAGTGTGAACTATCTCATGAGCACACTAGTACGAACTTATTTATGGTTAAATTAAAGGCGCGGCTGCTTGAACTCAATTCAACTCAAGGCCACGCTATTAGAAGCATTCGGGTTATTACTTGATCAAAATCAAAAACCTTTTTTTTTTAATTCCTCTAACCCACCATCTTTCAGCTCTTCCAGTTCTTTGTTGATGGCTGGCGTTGACAAATACTGCAAAAAATTTGAACATCAAAAACATATCTTGCGCAAAAAAATTGGATGTTATTTCTCAGGAACCTAAAATATCAACAAAAAGTTATTCTTATTTGATCGAAATCAACTTTTTGCCACTTTCAAAGGTTTTTTCTACATTAAAATTTTTTTCTTGAAAATATATATTTTCTTGAAAATGACTCCAAAATTAATCAAATTTTATATTCACTCAGTTATGTCAGGAAAATTTCTTTTCCACCTTTAGGAGACTACAGTTGACTCATGATTCCTTTTCTACCAGGTGTCATTAATTACCAAGGATAGTATATTTCGTCAACGGAGGGCGATGCCGGACTGGCCTGGGCATGCCACCGGATAAAACATCAGCCGATACTCCCCTATAATTTGTAATGGCGAGTCGAGGAGCCAATAAAATAACCTCTTGCCCTTCTCCGGTTGATGAATGGGTCTCGCGAAGAGGATCACCGACTGCGGTGCGAGTGTAGACGGAGAAAATTTCTCCGGACTCAAAAGGATACTCACCAACCTATCCCAAAGGACTCCCCTCGACAGGACCTATGGGCAAAAAAAAGAACAACAACCAAGGTTAATAGTTTCCCAATTAACCTTCTGTAGAGTCTCATGGCTAGTCTGCAATTCCACGATGCATGCGAGAGTCTTCACTTGATCATCTTTCTCCACCTCCCGGAGAGCTTCACGCGCTCCGTCGAACTGCATCTTTGCCTGAAAAAAAACAACATCTACTGCCTTTACTGCCCAAAATGCCTCCCAAAAGACGAGCCGAAAAAACTTCCTCCAACGATTGTGATCCTACTGGAGTTGCTGCTCTGACTTCAGCATTCGACAGCTGTATTTCTGCGCCGAATCAGAAGCAAAGAAGCCTTCCCTGCCTCCTCACGTCTTGCTACTCCTGAAGACGTGCGCTGTTGTCATCAAGAAACTATCAGATATACATTCCACTCAGTCCCCCACCGTCGACTTAATCCAGCACGAAATTGAAGAGGACAAAAGACTCCGATCTATTGTCATCGAAAAGGCTCCAGAACATCCGGATCCTACTGCTCTCCCTTCTTCACAAACAGCTCATGACAACGCTCTGGTTCTCTCGCTACTCGACGCAGCTGGCGTAGCTGTTCACGGACTGGCCCATTTTCGGATGGGTATCAATCACAACTCTAATGGGCGACCGGCCTCCAGACCGCTGAAGGTCATTCTTCCAGCGAAGTCACTTCAGCGGCAACTTCTCGCACGTGCTTCTTCACTTCGGAATGACAACCGCTTCAGAAACATTTTCATTCGGCCAAGTCTGACCAAAGAAATGCGAGAGAAGGAGTTCTTGCTTCGGCAAGAGAAAAGAAGACTAGTGTCCGAGGGGAAAGACGTCGTTGTCTACAATGGAGAAGTGATACCAAGAGCAGAAGCCGACGCTATTCGTCGTTCGAGGCTGCAAACTGTTAGACCTTTATCTTCTTTCCCGTCAAACTAAGATCATGTCCGGGTAAGAATTCTCTCAAGTTCTTCTATTTTAACATGCGCTCTATATGTAATAAACTAGCAGCCTTCCGAATTTTTCTAGAAGCTGAGCAGCCAGATATTGTAGCGTTGTCCGAAACTTGGCTCCATGGTAGGATTAAGGATTGTGAAATTGTTGGAGATCTCCCTTATGTTGTTGTGAGAACGGACCGTGACTCTAGAGGCGGTGGTGTTTGCATTGTTATTCGTGATGTATACTCTTTTACTAAGCCAGCAATAGATTTCTCTCGTACAGAAGTCATAGCCATCGATGTTCTTATTTCAGTTTGTTTTCTACGAATTGTTGTGTGTTACCGTCCACCCAGTTATAGTTCCGATCAGACAAGAGTTTTTTGTGATTTTCTATCCGACCTTTTCTCAACATCTAATCATCCCTTCTTCCTGGTGGGCGATTTCAATTCTGATTCCCTGAGTCCTCCTGTGAGTCTTTCCGATAATATAATTCATTCTCTGATTTCCTCCTTCAACCTCTCGTTTCTGTGCCGCCTCCCAACGCGCCAAAACCGATCACTTGACTGGTTCGTTACATCTCATCCTTCTCTTTTCTCCGAGTCCCGTATTATTCCCTCATTTCCGTCTTGTGATCATTTAGGATTCGATACCAATATACATATATGCTTGGACCGTATCGACGTTGAACATGTTCCAGACTATTCTCGAACTGATTTTTCTGCTTTGAATGATTACTTGTCCTCTATAGATTGGGAAGCTGCTTTCGATATGTTCTTTTGTGTAGATGACCTTTACTCTCGCTTCCTACTATTCCTCCACCACGCTCTGTCCTTGTATGTTCCAATGAAGGCCCCTCGCTCGTCTTTCTCTGCCTATCCACCCCATATTCGTAGTTTGATCTCTTATCGAGATGCACTATTTCGCAATATTCGTTACCCACTTGTTCAAAACTGTATGAAAAAGCTAGTTGTGATCTACTTAAACAAATCAACAAGTGGAATAAGCCCTGCCTCAAGAAAAGGCTCACATCCTCTCGTAATTTGTACCGGCATATCTCTTCTCTCACACGTCCCAAACCCAATCCTCCTCGTTTTCTCATTGATCGAAATGGTTCTGTTTTGACTGACTCTCAAAGTAAATGTGACTTACTAGCAGCTGAGTTTGCCTCTTCCTTTACCCATGATGACGGTTTGTTACCCCGCCCCGCTGGAGATCCCATTCTTCCACAAACTAATCTAAGTATCTTTCTTCCGTATACTGTTTCACGTGCTTTGTCTAAATTGAAATACACGGGTAGTACCGGTGCCGATGGAATTCCTCAGCTTGTGTTCAAAATGTGTCATTCTTCGCTTTCGGTTCCTCTATCCCACATATACAACTTCTGTCTTATCACATCTTCGACTCCTGCTATTTGGAAGCATTCTTTTGTGACCGCAATTCCTAAACAAGGCAAAGAACCCTCGTCTCCTTCTTCCTATAGGCCCATATCGATATTGTCCCCTGCATCGAAGACAATAGAGCGCCTACTTCGTAAGACTATTATAGAGCATCTAGAAAGATTCGATGTGTTGTCTAATTATCAGCACGATTTTCGAGAGAAGGCTTCTGTTGTCACCAATTTATTGATGTGTGAGGAAGACTGGACGAGAGCGCTAGGGAGTGGACTTTCCACCGATGTCATATATCTCGATTTTTCTCGAGCTTTCGATACAATTAGTATTCCTAAGCTTCTTTACAAGTGTAGACATTATGGTATACCATCTCAATTGTTATTGTTTCTGGAATCCTTCTTGATAGATCGCACTTTTTCAGTTCGCATTGGTAGGACTCGTTCTCCTCAATTTAATGTGACATCAGGGGTTCCCCAGGGTTCTGTTCTTGGACCCCTGCTATTCATCTTATACATAACTGATTTGAACCATGTACTAGCTCAATTCCCTAATGTGCATTTCCAAGCATTTGCCGATGATATTAAAGTGTATGTGTCTTATAACAAAGATACCTTTTTAGAGCGAAGTCAAGAACTACAACTTGCACTCGATGCTATTACTGTTTGGTGTGAATGTAATCAACTCTCCTTGTCTCCCAGTAAAACTCTTCATCTGCATATAGGGTACCAATCTCTCATCGCCTCCTATTCAATCTGCCATGTTCTGTTATCACGTGTCAACCAAGTTCGCGACCTGGGAGTACAAGTTGTCTCATCATTGCGCAGAGGCCCAGCTGTTGAAGATCGAGTGAGCAAAGCAACGGCAGCCATGTATTCACTCCTCCGTGCTGTTCCCATCAACGACCCAGTTATTCTACTCAAATGCTTTTCCACATATATAATTCCTCATCTAGAATTTGCATCTTGCTTCTGGAATCCATATTATAAAAAAGACTGCAAAATTATCGAGAAAGTACTTGAAGCTTTTACTCGTATTGTATACTACCGATGCTTTCCTAATCCTGATTATCCACGTGCACTTCCTTCTTATTCTTGTCGATTGGCTAACCTAGGTCTTTCTTCCTTGATAGACAGGTGGAAAGTCGCGGATCTTATGATGGGTTGGAAAATTTACAACAATAGTTCCATTGTCGCGAAGGAAAAGTTCTTCAAATGGGTTCCGATTACACGGACAAATGTTAACGGTTTGTATGTCGAAGCAACACAGAATACGGCCCGTTTCCATTGTTTCTCATTAAGGGTAGCACGTATGTTCACTAGATTATCGAGAGATGTGTTGAATGTTCCGAGTGAAAACGTTTTTAAAAAAGCTGTCATCAATATCATTGAAACACTTTAGTCTTTCCGTTTCGAATCAGCAGACATATGGATGTAATTATTAGACACTATGACGCGCTCTGTAATAAATTGTTACAAGAATTGTCTTAGATTTCTTTTCTTTTTTTTTTCTTTGCTTCTTAAAGACACCATTGTTATCTGTGGTTTTTGAATGTTTGTTTTTGCACTGACAAGTGTAGATAAAATATATATATAACATGAAAAATTGATTGAATCATGGTGTTATGGTAGCGCGCAATTCCGGTTAAAGACGTGAGACATGGCTAGGTTCGTTCCCGCCCACTGGGCTAACTTTTTCCGTGCGATGAGAAACTTGTTGCTAACCAGGAGTCACTGCTTTCGAACTGTATAACTTAGCTTCTGAAGATTTATCATCCATCAAAAACATGATAAATTCACGCCCGTCTCACAATATTCGATCGATCATGGTAGAGGTGCCTTTCTTCATTCATTCATATTTTATTTCCATTAATATTTCTTTTTTCTCGATAATGTGTGTTTAGGTCACTGTTTAGGCCACATGTTCTAGACTGGGCGTATTATAAGAAGATCGGAACAGACAGCAAACTTCTGTAGTTCATTCTGTCCCGCAAAAAGTACCTGTTGATTGGTTAAAAGGGCTCATAGCCAAGACTAATTTGTTTTGGGCCATCGATTCAATTGACTTATCAAAACCCCAAATGTAATAGTTGAGGACGAGAGTAAGAAACAACCTGTCTGGCTCTCGGACGGTATTACAGCCTTTTCCTCGAAAGTAACGTGTTATAGTAAGAAGAAGAAGTGGAAATAGGTAACCCGGATAATTTGAATGAGTTTGTTGCTGCGGGTCTTTGCCGCATCTAGTTCGAGGACGCCGCCTGATGTAGCCAGAGAAGAGCCCTCGCTCAGACGAACCTTCCAACAGAGCAGTTCAGGTTTTACTTGCGGGATAAAGTGAAGACGATAATCAAAAATGTAATATAATGGCTTATTTATATTTTATATTATATTATATTTAAAAGCTTCGTCGCGGACTGCTGGTCAGCAACCAAAAATGCAAAGTTTGTAACAACTTCATCGGCAGATAAAGTAGGTCAGCAGGCCTTGAATGGTCACGTTATCGATCTGTTTCAAGCATGACGACTCGAACGAGTATGTGCTTTCAACTCTTTTTTGTAGAAAAATTCTACAAATCTGTGAAAAGAATCAAATTACTTCTAGTTACAGAAAAAAAACCAATCAACTCTTCAGTTTAAAACAAAAAAGTTAAATCATTTTGAAAAAGAGACAAAAATGCGATCGCTTGTATAATCATGATCGATAGTGTATATGCTCGCCTTCGATGGTGCTAAAACCCACAAGGTCACACCATCGCAAGTAACCGGTTCATAATCCCCGGTATCGAGCGTGTCCTCCGGTTGCGAATAGAGGGATGTCTCTTTGAACGAGACAGCGGGCTTGCCCGTCGCGGACCAGAATTGGATAGTATAGCTCGTCAACGGAGGGCGATGCCGGACTGGCCTGGGCATGCCACCGGATAAAACATCTGCCGATACTTCCCTAAACTCTGTAATGGCGAGTAGACGCGCCAGTAAAATAGCCTCTTGCCCTTCTCCGGTGACGAATGGGTCTCGCGAAGAGGATCGCCGACTGCGGTGCGAGTGTAGACGGAGAAAATTTCTCCGGAATCAAAAGGATTCGTATCAACCTATCCCAAAGGACTCCCCTCGACAGTACCTATGACTCGAAACACACTGGCAACAGTGGCCATTCGTGACTCTACAGCCTTAAGAGCCTGTCACGGATGGAGCCGGATCATCCAGTGCAGAATCGAGCGCGACCTCAGGTGGCGGATAGAGGGACGCCTCCCTACGAAGAATTCGTGCTGGGAGGTAGCGGGAGAAATCCCGCCGCGGACCAAAACTGGGTAGTATAGCTCTTCAAAGGAGGGCGACGCCGGACCGGCCTGGGCAAGCCACCGGACAAAAAATCAGCCGATACTCCGCTATACTTATCAATGGCGAGTCGAGGCACCAGTCAAATAGCCTCTTGCCTATCTCCGGTCAACGACAGGCGAGACGTCTCTACTCCCACCCAAAACGATGCTAGGCCGGGTTGACCACCCACTCACAAGGCCTATAGCCTGAACAGGTTGCTACAACGATGTCCGCCTTCACAAGGTGCAGCATGACAGTCTAAGGACTGCAAAGGACATCAAAACCCTTCTCCGGACGCATCTCGTCCGAAGAACACGAGAACCTCTCTCATTAAAGAGAGTGTTCATAACCAAAAGTCTTCGATGCGCGCTGCTTGCCGGCAACAACAACAGTACCTATGGGCTAACAACAACAACAACAGTACCTATGGGCTAACAACAACAACAACAACAGTACCTATGGGCTAACAACAACAACAACAACAACAGTACCTATGGGCTAACAACAACAACAACAACAACAGTACCTATGGGCTAACAACAACAACAACAACAACAACAGTACCTATGGGCTAACAACAACAACAACAACAGTACCTATGGGCTAACAACAACAACAACAACAACAACAACAACAACAACAACAACAGTACCTATGGGCTAACATCATTCTTGCCTTTCGTGTTCTTAACGAGCGGTGACTCTTCATATCGCTCTGGCAAATTACTCTTCCTATTGGACTAATATCGATTACCCTGCCACGCTCAAAGCCTGGTGCCAAGGCTCGCTTTCAATTATATGGCACCATAATCGGTGAGTGAGTTCGCTTTATCACTTCTTATCCATCATCGTATAAATGGAGTCTTCAATTTCTCCTCAAATTTCCTCCCCGCTCGTTTCTCTTTTTAACAGGATGAGAAACATCACAACAACGAGAGGAAGACGAGTGACCGAAGAAGCGGACCCTCTAACTGAGCTCTATAACTTTTTGAAGAAAAGTGATGAGAAGAACCTTCTACTGGAGCAGAAGAACACCAAGTTGGCCTCCCTTGTTGACGCCCAAGGTCAACTCATTAAGAATCTTACTATGAAAGTAGAGGAACTCGCCGAACAATTGTTGAAAGTGAATGCTAGCCCCCAGTGTGTTCATGGCAATACTTCTCCCTCTTCGATTATTACCACTTCTACTAAGCCTCTCTCATCTACTTCTGTACCTCCCCCGATCATCAATTTTACCACTACGCCGCAGCCACCACCGCTTACTTCTCCATCATTCAAGTATTACGAGTCTCCATCCGAAATAGCTGATCGGATGGAGAGACATCGCAGTGTAGTACTTTTCCGCCTTCCTGAGTCCCGTTCCCCCAACGCTTCGCAACGTGTCGATGACGACTGGGAAAGAGTTCGTTGCATTCTAGACGCGATGCAAATTGAAGCATGTCCTGTTAAAGTCTATCGCATGCCTTCTCATCGTCCGAAATCACCAAATGCTCCTCCCCGCCCACTCAAAATAGTACTCCCAACAATAGGACATCAACAAGAAACTCTTGTATGTCGCGATGTACTTTCCCGTTTTCGCGATGTACTTTCCCGTTTTTCCTCCGATTTGTATTTGAGACATTCACAGACTAGAGCTGAGAGAACTTATGACCGGGCAGTCCGTGCTTGGCTGGCTGATAGGAGTAAGCCAAAACCTCATATTCCTCTTTTCGGTCCCCCTCTGAGTTATAGCAAACCTCGCCCACTGATGGCCGAGCGTATTGAACCTCCTCGAAGATTCATGTCACCTCGTCCTAATCGTTCTTTAAACTAGACCAAAATCGCCGGTCTTCCACAAGTCACGTGAATTGTTATTTCGCAAATGTTAGATCTCTAGTGAATAAGATTAATGATCTACAACTTTTGCTGTCAAAGAGATACTCTATAATTTCTTTTTGTGAGACATGGCTATCGGATAGATACCCGGACTCTTTTGTTCTCTCCTCCTTCATCTCTCAATATAACATTGTTCGATGTGATAGGAGCGAAATAACTAATGGCGGGGGAGTGCTATTTCTTATACACTCCTTATTATCATTCAAAATTATCTATTCTCAATCAATCAAGAATTCTCATGAAATCCTAGCTATTGATATTGAAATAGAATCTCACGTGATACGTTTCATTAGTCTATATCGAGTCCCTCATATAAACACACCGAAGAGCGAGAGGTTATTAAACCTCTTGATTGATCTAGTCACCTGCAACCACCCATGTATTATAATGGGAGATTTTAACTTACCCGATATAGACTGGAATGAATCCCCTCTAGCCTCATCGAATCCCGCTTTCAAATCATTTCTTGAATTTTGCTCAGCCACTCAGATGAATCAATATATTAGATGCCCTACGAGAGGATCACACATTCTAGACCTCCTCCTCTCCAATAGCAAAGATTTATTGAAGAACCCATGTGTCACTCCCTCATTCAGTAATTCAGACCACGAATCAATCAGTTTCGAACTTTCCCTATTCCACGAAATTCCTCTTTACTCGTATCGACGCATATACAGTAAAATAAACTATTCCTTATTACTCCCTTCATTATGTAATTTAGATTGGCATTGCTTATTCAACCCCATCAAAGATACAGATTCAATGTACGAATTGTTACTATCCATACTAGAGGACTTTTCCGAGCAATTCGCTCCTATCCAGAAGGTCTCTCTAGCGACCCATGCATCTCTTCCAACGCATATACAGAGAGCTCAAGAAAAGCGTTTTCTCTTCTGGAACAACTATGTTTCTAGTGGACTAAGTGAGGACTATGACATTTATGTTAAAGCCAGTAAGAAATGCAAAAAGTTTGTAGATAAATTCAACCTAAATGTAGAAAAGAACATTGTTAATAGTAAGAACAAAAACTTGTTCTTCAAGTATATAAGGTCTAATACATCCCAGAAACAAAGCGGTGTCGACACTTTGGTGAATGAACTCGGCATCTCAGTATCTAAAGACTTAGAAAAAGCAAATCTTCTTGGAGAATTCTTCCAGAAGTCATACACCATAGACAATGGTAAGCTTCCTCCACTCTCTCATAATTCAGTCTTGAGAGCATCCTCTCTAGAAGAACCCTTGTTTACGCGTCATGATATTTGTAGACTAATAGAGAAATACCCAATGTCTTCTTGTACTACCCCAGATCATCTGAATATGCTTTTTATCAAGAAAATCGCTGTCCCTCTGTCTATTCCGCTTGAAATAATTTATAACCAATCTTTCCTTACATCTGAAATCCCGAACAGATGGAAACATTCCATAGTCACACCAGTTAAGAAGAAGCCTCCTTACAGTAGTCCTTCCAATTACCGTCCCATCAGTATAACATCACTATTTTCCCGTATATTCGAGAAAGTGTTGAGTAAAGAAATAGAGAAACATTGTGAGATAAACCAGATTTTGCCAGATGATCAATTCGGGTTTCGCCATAAGAGATCAATAGAACAGTTGATGTTACTGTTCCTTGAAGACTGTTCTGTAGCCGTAGACCAGAAAAAGTTCACAGATATCATTTATTTCGATTTTGAGAAAGCCTTCGATAAAGTTTCTCACTCTAAACTTATTTATAAACTAAAGTCCATTCAACTCCCTCCCAGAATTATTTCGTGGATCGAAGCTTATTTAGGTAATAGAACCTACCAAGTTCGAGTTAATCAATCACTTTCTAATAGTTTCATGGTTACCAGTGGTGTTCCCCAAGGCAGTGTCTTAGGCCCATTATTATTCATCATTTATACATCTGAGATAGTGAATATGATAACTTCTTCTAATTGTAAAATTAAAGTTTTTGCAGACGACATGAAAGTTTATAAGTCTTTTTCTAAAACAGACTCTCATACAACACTGCAACACTCGATTGATACCATAGTGGAGTGGTGCGACGCTTGGCAATTGTCTTTATCTCTACCAAAATGTGCTGTGTTAAGAATTGGTACCCAGAGTTCCCCTCATTTTCCATATTCTATAAATAGTCACTCCCTACCCTACCTCAACGAGATTCGTGATTTAGGATTTATTGTAGACAACAAGTTGACTTTTTCTGCTCATTGCTCAACAATAGCTCAGAAAGCAAAGCGTAAATGTCATCTTATTCTTAAAGTTCTCAAGAGTCGTAAACCGGATGTACTTGTTAACGCTTACAAGATATACATTAAATCTATTGTAGAACACTGTACAACTGTTTACTCCCCACATTTCGCTAAGGACATAGCTGTACTAGAGAAGGTTCAAAATTATTTTACGCGTCGCGTTTTTCGCCGGTGCTTTGGTTGTTCGTTTAATAATATGCCAAGTAGTCAGACGAGAAACAATCAACTAGGCCTAGTATCTCTTCTCTCTGTTAGAGAATCTAACGACCTCAAACTACTCTTGAAACTGATATTTGGGAAAAAAGTACTCTCTGACAGGACGCACCACAACTTTGAAATAAGAGCGTCCAACACTAGAGGCGCATTTTTCAAAATAATCCACCCTGCTCCGAGAACTATTTGCAGAAGAAATGCCTTCTCTATACGATCAGCTCGTATATTCACCGAAATTAATAGTGTTGATGAATGATATATGTTTGCCTGGATGTAATCTGCATTTTTTCACCTATTTATCTAATTCAAACAATTCAATTGTTTAATCTCGTACCACGTGATTAATTTATGCGTTGCTGCATGTAATGTTTTCACGTAATAAAATTGAATTGAACAACAACAGTACCTATGGGCTAACAACAACAACAACAGTACCTATGGGCTAACAACAACAACAACAACAGTACCTATGGGCTAACAACAACAACAACAACAACAACAGTACCTATGGGCTAACAACAACAACAACAACAACAACAACAACAGTACCTATGGGCTAACAACAACAACAACAGTACCTATGGGCTAACAACAACAACAACAGTACCTATGGGCTAACAACAACAACAGTACCTATGGGCTAACAACAACAACAACAACAGTACCTATGGGCTAACAACAACAACAACAACAACAGTACCTATGGGCTAACAACAACAACAACAACAGTACCTATGGGCTAACAACAACAACAACAACAACAGTACCTATGGGCTAACAAAAACAACAACAACAGTACCTATGGGCTAACAAAAACAACAACAACAACAGTACCTATGGGCTAACAACAACAACAACAACAACAGTACCTATGGGCTAACAACAACAACAACAACAACAACAGTACCTATGGGCTAACAACAACAACAACAACAGTACCTATGGGCTAACAACAACAACAACAACAGTACATATGGGCTAACAACAACAACAACAACAACAACCTATGGGCTAACAACAACAACAGTACCTATGGGCTAACAACAACAACAACAACAGTACCTATGGGCTAACAACAACAACAACAGTACCTATGGGCTAACAACAACAACAGTACCTATGGGCTAACAACAACAACAACAACAGTACCTATGGGCTAACAACAACAACAACAACAGTACCTATGGGCTAACAACAACAACAACAACAGTACCTATGGGCTAACAACAACAACAACAACAGTACCTATGGGCTAACAACAACAACAACAACAACAGTACCTATGGGCTAACAACAACAACAACAACAACAGTACCTATGGGCTAACAACAACAACAACAACAGTACCTATGGGCTAACAACAACAACAACAACAGTACCTATGGGCTAACAACAACAACAACAACAGTACCTATGGGCTAACAACAACAACAACAACAGTACCTATGGGCTAACAACAACAACAACAACAGTACCTATGGGCTAACAACAACAACAACAACAGTACCTATGGGCTAACAACAACAACAACAACAGTACCTATGGGCTAACAACAACAACAACAACAGTACCTATGGGCTAACAACAACAACAACAGTACCTATGGACTAACAACAACAACAACAACAACAGTACCTAGGGGCTAGCAACAACAACAACAACAGTACCTATGGGCTAACAACAACAACAACAACAACAGTACCTATGGGCTAACAACAACAACAACAACAGTACCTATGGGCTAACAACAACAACAGTACCTATGGGCTAACAACAACAACAACAACAGTACCTATGGGCTAACAACAACAACAACAACAGTACCTATGGGCTAACAACAACAACAACAGTACCTATGGGCTAACAACAACAACAACAGTACCTATGGGCTAACAACAACAACAACAACAGTACCTATGGGCTAACAACAACAACAACAGTACCTATGGGCTAACAAGAAAAACAACAGTACCTATGGGCTAACAACAACAACAACAACAGTACCTATGGGCTAACAACAACAACAACAACAGTACCTATGGGCTAACAACAACAACAACAACAGTACCTATGGGCTAACAACAACAACAACAACAACAGTACCTATGGGCTAACAACAACAACAACAACAACAGTACCTATGGGCTAACAACAACAAAAACAACAGTACCTATGGGCTAACAACAACAACAACAACAACAGTACCTATGGGCTAACAACAACAACAACAGTACCTATGGGCTAACAACAACAACAACAACAACAACAGTACCTATGGGCTAACAACAACAACAACAGTACCTATGGGCTAACAACAACAACAACAACAGTACCTATGGGCTAACAACAACAACAACAACAGTACCTATGGGCTAACAACAACAACAACAACAGTACCTATGGGCTAACAACAACAACAACAACAACAGTACCTATGGGCTAACAACAACAACAGTACCTATGGGCTAACAACAACAACAACAGTACCTATGGGCTAACAACAACAACAACAATACCTATGGGCTAACAACAACAACAACAACAACAGTACCATTGAACCCAATATAATCAGACGTCGCATCGCCGAAGCCCTTCTCATTCAGTCTCATGAACCATCCATAAATAACAGGACTTAAATGGCAGAAGAGCGTGCACAACTCTCTCTTCTCTCTCTCACAATATAACCCTCATGTACTTATTTCTCTCTCTCCTCTTCCTCCCACTCATAGGTTTCAACCTCTCTCTTTCTCTTACAATCAATTATCCAACTCGCTCTCTTACCGGTATCATCCTCTTTCATTTTCCTACATCACAATCAATTGTTGTTTTTTTTTTTCTCTTGCCATAGCCCGTATTTTTTTTCTTCATGTTTTTATTCCGTATTTTTGAGGTAATTGCTGATGATGGCGCTATAGCCGAAACGTCCAATAAACGACTAACCAAACTGCATCTTTTCAACGACTCAACACAGAAAACACATTATTCAAGAACTTCAAGATGCGAGTAACTCAGATCAACACATTTAGTACCTATGGGCTAACAACAACAACAACAACAGTACCTATGAGCTAACAACAACAACAACAACAACAACAACAACAGTACCTATGGGCTAACAACAACAACAACAACAACATAGTGTATCTGCATTTGCACACGACGAATGACGGGGATTTAGGCTTGAACTTTACCGATACAGTTCTATCTTACTTTTTTTGTTACTTCATTTATCTCCCTACTTTCCTCGTCAAGGAAATACTTCATCTATCGATAGGATCACATAGGCAACCTGGTTAAAGATAGAAATCGATGCTCACTTGCTGTCTGTGCTCGTTTAGCGTCTCCTGCAATTGAGCGATACTGGAGGCCAGCTCGGCGAGGTTCTCAAATCTGAAGAACAACATTCTTTTAGGGCTTCTTCTCAAAAGTTCACTGAAGAAATACCGCAAAAAAAAGGGTTTAAATGATACATATAGTCCAACTATGTGCTGGAATAGATCTTTTTCGAACCTTGCCAGGCGTCCATTCTTATCTCGAGAGAAGATTCTTATATTTGAAAAACCGGTTTTCTCCCTTCAACACAAAATTAATTTTTACCGACGCGTCTCTGTTCTAGCTTATTCCCGCTTCTGCAGATTTCATCTTTCGTGTTCCAATAAACTAAATGTCAAAGTTTATCGCGTTCTAAGACAAAAAAGTCTTGATTGAGCAACTTCACTTGGAGCCACAGTGCCTTCTGGCTGATGTTTTATCCGGGGCATGCCCAGGCCAGTCCAGCATTGCCCTCCTTTGACGAACTATACTATTCAATTTCGGCCCGTAAAGGGCAAGCCCGATATCTCCAATGCACTTGTGCAAAGAGACATCCCTCTATCCGCCACCTGAGGACGCGATCGAAACCGATGAGGATGAACGGGTTCCTTGCGATGATGTGAAATCGTGGGCTGTAGCACCATGGAAAGCGACTGATATCATCTCATAGACATATCTAGCCTGTTCTGTTTCTTGTATCGATTCTCTGACTTTCATACAAAACTAACTTGAATCTCGACTCATGCAGCTCCTTTTTTTTCCTCGACAGTTCTCCGGAGCTCGCGATGTATTCCGCATCAATTGAAGAGAGGGTCTTTTTTAGCGCCACAAGATCCTTCAATTATTGATTCATGGGTTTGTGGAAGAAGTTTTTCGTGGTTTTTTTTAAAGGAGAAGTGCACCTCATATTGTAGTTCGACAAAATTCAAATAAATATACGAAGAAAATTCATGAGAATTAATTTAAAGTTTTCTAGTTGAGCGAGCGAAGCTGATACAAGAAATTGAGCCGGGGAGAAAACAGTACAAAAACCAAAAAAGGGAAAACCTTCAGATCAGAGTCGCTTCTGCATAGCTTGTTCACGAATTCGACTGACGAGAGCGTTTGCTGGACAAAGAATGATTACGAAAAGACATTTTATAAACTGAAGCAGAATGACAAAAGTGTTTACCTTTGAATTTCCAAGCTCAAGGCCTCACAGTTGAAGAATTATTCTCACAACGCACAACTGTGTATGGTTGATGTACACCCGATAAAAATTATTCAAAAAATTGAGAGGCTGTTCATACTAATGTCACTTGGGATGAAAAACATCTATCGAAATGCGTTCTACTCAAGGATTCAAAGCTCTTCAAAACACCTCTACTTACAGCGAAAGACCTAAAAACCATGTAATTAGAATACCAACCATTTCATTCAAAGCGACTGACGAAGTATTCTCTTCTCGGGTAGCTGTTATCAACGTCATTTTGAGAACTTTATCAAGAAATGTTTAAAAAGTGAAAACCGATCGCGAATTACCTACGTGGAAAGTGTTTGTAAAATTCACTATCCCAGGCACAATGAATGTTTGTTAAGACTTCACCTCTAGACTTCCGTTTAAAAATAACTAGAAAGAGGATTGTTATGATCTTCAAAACAACATTTTTCTTCAGTTATTGAAGAGTTACTGGGTTATTCAGATTTTTTCTGCGAATTTTCGAAAAGAAAATTTCAATGTTCAAGTACAGTCGTATGTCATAAATTGCATTGGCTCTTCTTCCCTGATGGGCATACCCTGCGACTTGTCTTGCAGACATTGGAATACTTTTCAACTCATTATCGTTTTATTCATGAGAGAATTATTTTACTCTAAAAACATTAATTTACTTTTGAAATTATTTATAATTCTTTTCATTATTTTTCGAACCATCTGATCATGACAGAAAAAAAAGCAGAAGTCTTTAGATTCCAAAGAAAATTAGCGTTCTATGCAATTAAATGGTTATTAGGAGCTATGAATTTCTTTCCAGGCACTGCTATGCAATTTTTTTAGTACAGATACAAACACTTATAGTTTTAGGCAAGAGGTTTTGAAACAAATTCGTAAGTATCTCTTCTGAATTCGAATTTTGTTTTCATGTGCGGCGCAATTAGCGTTCTCAACTTCTGTGCCTCATATCCAAAATTCAACCTTACCCGAGCGGAACCACCATGAAGCTGAAAACTTATAAAAGGTCGGTAGTGATTGTACGTTTCTTACTCTCCGCTTTAACACACACTTCCACGGTGAACCAGAAAACAAAAGGTGGTTCTTTGTAAGAGGTTTCGTCTCAATTGAAGTAGCGTATACCGTGCTTCTAGGTGGGTTTAAACGCAAGAAAATGAGAATTTTGTCGCTCTTTCGAGAAAAAAAATCATCTATCAAAGCGATAGATCAAAGAATATGGAGACATACTGTTGTAGCAAAACTTTGTCAGTTGCTTGGATATATCGTGCGATAAAAAATATACAATATTTCTAACCACATCAATTTCTGTACGATAAATCCTAAATTTCAAAAAAAAATTTAAAGTGTGGCAGAAATCCAAGACACAACTTTGGCAGTGTTTTAAAGTTGAAAATTTGGAAAAGCAGAGCGGAGTTTGAGCTCAAGCAGGATAAGCTAAACAATAATATTGATACAGGGTGCATTGAAGGAAGGCATGGATCTTCAAGTTTTACCATCGAAAATTATTAGTACACGAGAACACACTACATTTTCAATCGCCTCCTTAGTTTTGTAAACACCTCGAGCTCAGAACAAAGTCGCTAGTGGCGGCGTCCGATCACGAGTTATGCGAACGTCAAGGGTGGCATTGTAGTCGCGCTGATCTTCTGCGACGTAAACAGAGCGACAAATTTGTCTGCCTCGATCGCAATCGGGCGAGGGCTGGAAGGTCACTCTAGCCTGGCCTACAAGGCTGTCCAGTGAGCGATCTCGAGCAGGCCGCCCAGTATCAACTCCACGCTGCTAAACATTACTCTGGTCCTTACTCTCTCGTTCACCAGCTAATTATTGCTTTAAGAAAGCTCCAGTTTAATTTAACCCACAATTTTCCTTTCTAAACCTTATACGTTTGAAACGATTTTTAAAAAAACTGAAGTTACTAGGCTACTTTTCGCAAATAAAAAAGTAACAGATCTTAAATATTTTTAAATAAAAAGTTAGAGATCTTGAATTCTTTTTGAGTGCTTTTCGAAAGAGAAACTACAAAATATTATTCAAAAACACTATACGAGCTACAGAAAATTATCAAGCCTCGTTTAGGTCAAACGTAAAGGTTGAAACTTGGCCTTCCCACAGCCTTTCACCGTTTAATTAACCGGTTGCTATTTGGCTTCTAAACTTTATCGAGCTTCTTGCTCAATAAAACGTCTCTATAATCTATTCGTAAAAGCCTAAAATTATTTCGCTTTTTGATTTCTGCTTTAGGTTTTCGAAATGTAAAGTTCCCAGAAAAACGAATAAGAAATGGTCAAGTCAAAGAAAATAACGCGAAAAGACTGCCGGTCTTCACTGTAAACCATCCAGGGCGATTTCGAGGAAACTATCTCTCCTGTGAACAACGAGGTTATTTTGAAGAATAGTATTTGTTTCGCATAAACGTGTTTTGAAGAAACTTATAGAAATATTCGACATTAAAACTTTCAATTATCATATGTATTTCACGTAGAAAAAAATTCAGAATCATTTAGGTCATTTTGACTTGTATTTAACTTTCCCAGTAAAATTGAAACGATGAGAATCAATCAAACCCATCTCGAGAAAAAAAGGTTTAATTCTAAGCCATCAAAAATTACTAGTCGTCTTAACTAATTACCTCATATTTCAAAATGTGTAACCAAACTTTTTGTGGTTAATACATAAATCTGCAGTTGATTGGAAGTTTGAAGTGTGTAAGCGAATTTGAAATATGTTACTGGCAGTTAAATTTATTACTGTGAGTAGTATCCCTTTTCTGAAAACTTGCTTTCAAGCATCGAAAATGAGTACAAATTAAAAACTCTTTTACGGAATGCGCATAAATTTTTCTTAACTATTACGGAGACAAAAGCTGTTGAGAGAAAGAGAGATGGCTGGATTCGATTCGGTTCCGTAAACTAGGTTTTCCCGTGTGACAATATAATCAATTCTCGTCTTAACCAGGCGACATAGCTTTCAAAACAACCAGATCTTATAGATAGTTTTTTCTTGTATTTGCATCTTTCACTTTGCAATTTCTTCTTCTTCTTCTTCCTAGCGTTTATCCCGCCGCCGGGCAGGGTCCGCTTTGTAGACTGCACCACGCCATTTCACCCGATCAGCTGCGTCTTCAGTCTTCAGCCCGGTCGTGTTCATGTCTACTTCGATGCAGTCTCGCCACCTAGTTTTGGGTCTGCCTCTGGGTCTTTTGCCCTCTACTTCGAGGTTCCAGGACGATTGAGAAACGGAATGGGGATTTGATCTTATCACGTGCCCGTACCATCTCAGCCTTGACTCTCGAAGCTTTTCAGATATAGGGGCGATGCCCAGACGATCTCGGATGGTTTCATTTCGCACCATGTCTAGACGAGTGAGTCCGAGGCTCCATCTCAGCATTTTCATCTCCATAACATGCAGCATCTGTATAGTCTTTGCTGTGCATGGAGAACATTCGAGGCCGTACAACGCTACTGGTCTGACAACTGATCGGTAAATTTTACTTTTCAGTCTGTCAGGCATTCGCTTGTCGCATAGTACACCGGTTGATTCTCTCCATTTGAGCCAGGCAGCATTGACTCTCGCAGCAACTGTAGCCTTGGGGTCTAGGTCTGCGGTGATGTAGAATCCGAGGTACTTGAAGCCATCCACTTTCCGGAGTTCGGTGTTCTTGACTTTGATGGTATTCGAGGTATTCGAAGTACTTTTTCCCATTTCCAAGTACTCAGTCTTTTGGAGGTTTAGTCGTAGACCATAGTCACTGAAGCGTTCGTTCCACTCTCCTAGCTGTTTCTCCAAGTCCTCTGTTGTGTTGGAACATAACACAACGTCGTCAGCATACAGTAGAGTTTTCGGAGGGCTTGTTTGTAGATCTCTGGTGATCGTGTCCATTATCAGTATAAAGAGCAGGGGGGAAAGGGCGGAACCTTGATGAACTCCTACAGCAACCTTGAATGACTCCGAAGTACCCGCTGGACTTCTCACGGTACTTCTAGAGTCAGTATACATCATTTGAATCCATCTTATGTACTCTTCTGGGACTAGGTGGTCTCGAAGAGAGAACCATATCAGCTCATGAGGCACACGGTCGAAAGCTTTCTCCAAGTCAAGGAAAGCGCAATGGACTGACTTCGCCTTTTCCCTGTGTTTCTCTAGATAAAGACGAATGGCGAAAATAGCATCTGTTGTTCCACTTCCTTTGACGAAGCCACACTGATTGACGGTTGTGCTTACAATTTTGCGGAGCCGTGCTTCGATGATCTTTTCCAAGATCATTGTGGTATGAGGAATGATTCTTATCGGCCGGTAGTTGGAGCATATTGTGACATCTCCTTTTCCTTTGTAGATGGGTATTGTAGATGATCTACTCCAGTCTTCGGGATACTCCAGGCGAGCAGTGGCTTTTTGAAAGAGGGTCGTAAGATGGAAAAGTCCACAATCACCTGCGAGTCTCCATGCAGAGGCGGCAAGATCATCTGGCCCACATGCCTTTCCGTGCTTCATTTTCTGAAGGGCTTCTCTTACTTCAATCTCTGAGATGGTGGGAACTGGTCCTTCTACTGGTAGGGACAGCGGGACGGGAGGGTGGTCGAACTCGATGTTCGAGATTTCCTCGAAGTGTTCTCTCCATCGCTGACAAATTTCGACATTGGATCGGAGTAGTATGCCGTCCCGGTTCTTGATTGTCCGCACGTGAGAAAGGTCTTTTGCTGCTGTGGCTCGTGCTTTGCAAATCCGGAAAATTTCCTTCTCTCCTTGAGGCGTGTCGAGCTTACTGTAGATTTCTTGGATGGCTGAGGAGCGTGCCTTCGCTACGGCTCTCTTAGCTTCTCTCTTCATACATAGGTACAGAGCTCGGTCAGCTTCGGTTCCGGATCGTTTCCATTGCTTGAGAGCCACTTTCTTCTCCTTGACAGCAGTTTGAACGTCTTCGTTCCACCACCATGTCTCCTTGTCTACAATGCGTTTGCGACCTGGTTTTGTTAAGCCCAGAGTGACTTCTCCTACCGCCTTCATCTTGTCTCGAACGAACCTCCAGTGCTCCTCAATGGAGTCAGGGAACGTTTTTTGGAGAGTGTCCGGGGATAGGGCGAGAAGAAGCTGATGCATGAAGCGAACCTTGTTGTCACGTACCTTCCACCATTTTATCCGAGAAACTTCGTTCAGAGGCTTTACGTTGCATTGCTTCTGGGAAAATCGGAGATCGATTATAACTGGATGGTGCTGCGAGGAGACGTTATCGCTCGGAATCACCTTGCAATCAGTGATGAGTCTCAGATTGGTTCTTTCACTTTGCAATTAACTAATAATAATAAATATTATCATCACACTGATGCAGGTAAGGGAGTACATATTCACAATAAGAAAACTTTTCAAAACCAACGATTTTTGATGTGACTTGGTTTACTTGGCTGGGCTACTGTATAAGAGCTTTCAGGCAAGTTGGCGGTCGATGAGGCTGGCTTCTGTGTTTCAACCTTATTCTATAAACAAGAGGCGAGGGTAGGAGAGGGAGCTCTAACCTCTCTCGACAATTAATCATGTAGTCTTTATGAAATCTTAAGAATATATTTATAATGTCTTTAAAACACAACATATTAAAATCAATTAATATGTAAGTAGTTTGTGATTGACCTAGGACTGTTTTTTCTCAAGGTTATCTACCAACTGTGACCCCCAATCTCTCGCAATCTCACAACTTCTTTGCTTATCCATTCATTATCATTCCTTAGAGACATTGATTTGCTGACGATGCTTTACCTGGAACGAAGCTTTCGAAACACTTTCTGATTATTCAACCGACCACCAGCAATGTAAAACACTTATTACAAATACAACGTCAAATGTTTTCTGCATAAAATGCATTTAAGCATCAACATATAAGCGAGAACATTCTGCTGCTTTTAATCCTCAGTCTTCTTTTTGTTTTGCTTACATAAATTTATGCTTAAAATTTACTCTCTTGTATAGCCTCTTAATTACTACAAGTGCGTAATAAACAGATATGTATATGTTGTAAGTCCTAACCTTTTTGAACGGTTTTTTTTGAAATCCCTGTGTCAGCACCTTAAAGCGCAGGTACTTTTTCATGTTTTTCTTACCGATTCCTCTTAGAACTTACGAAAAGACAAAAAGAGTATTCGATTTAGCAAAGTCGCACAGAAACAAACCATGATTTCGGACTGGCGCAGTCTTTCTGAAATTGAAACATTGTTTCAAAATTTTTTTATCTATTCATTCATGACATTAAATTGAAAAGCTCATAATAACTTGGTAACGAAGTATCTTTATGATTTTATTTGAACAGCTGTTTCTCCCTATCTTTTTTGAAACGAGACTGAGAAAAAGTAATTTTTTAAAAGAAAAATCCGTGCAAAAAAGGAACCAAACCCCAATGAAAGTCTTTGTCTTTTCTAGTTTCCGAGGCAATTATTTTATGTTTTACACTGAAAAGACCGTGATTAACTGTATATCAATGTTGAAAAGATGCTTCGATGAAGAAAGAGGCTCCCTTGCTCTATGTAATTTACATACCTTTCAGAACTTTGATTCTCCGTGCAAAAACGCACGTGACGATCAAGACTATCAAGGTGAGAATAGCGATAACGACGCTCAGAAAAATTATGATCAGCATGAATTCATCCATCTTGAGTGCACCTGAAAAGTTTAAATATTAGCTGCATGGAATCTCGGCCCTTTGAGTTCATAGCTTTCAAAAATCAAATACAGTCACTTAATCGAATCAAAGACGGTCATATACAGAATTAACCGGTCATGTTAAGGTTGTTTCTTCCTACACGCAGGAAGAGGGCCTATATCAAGATGACTAATAATAATTGAACGACAGACTTTTGAGAGAGCGTGAGAGTGTGTGATGTAAAAGAAAGGGTGCAGACGAGCAGAGCATTTGTATCACTAGCTTTCTTCGATAGGACATAGTCTCTCATGATCGGAGGAAACATGAACAAGCACGTCGGGACAAGATGCGAAGTCCATAAGAGAGCTCATGGAGGCAACAGTTATGGGGTGCCGAATGCAGAAGGAGATCGAATCTTGAGTTTTGCCGAAGAGCACGATCTTTCCCTTTGCAATAACTTCTTCTGCAAACGAGAGTCTCACCTCGCCAAGTATTGCAGGAGTAGCAGGAAAACCCAAATTGACTTCTGGATGGATGACGCAAAGAATCTATCTGAGATTCATCAGTGATCGCAAGGTGATTCCGAGCGGTAACATCTCCTCACTTCACAATTCAGTAACATATAATTGTTCTCCGCTTTCCCCGCTCACCATGCAAAGTGAAGCCTCTGAAAGAAGTTTCTCGGGTGAAATGGTGAAAGGTTACTGACAATAAAATTAGCTTCATGCATCAGCTTCTTCTCGCCCTATCCTCGGACACTCTCCGAAAAAAACGTTCCCTGACTCCATTGAGGAGGATATTCGTTCGATACACGATGAAGGCTGTAGCAGAAGTCACTCTGGGCTCAAAAAAGCTAGGTCGCAAACGCATTTTTGACAAGATACCAAGTGATGAAACGAAGACGTCCAAACGTCTGTCAAGGAGAAGAAAGTGGCTCTCAAGCAATGGAAACGATCGGAAAGCGAAGCTGACCGAGCCCTGCATTAATGTAGGGAAAGAGAAGCTAAGAGAGCCGTAGCGAAGGTAGCGAAGGCACGCTCTGCAGCCGTGCAAGAAATTTACAGGAAGGTCGACACGCCTCAAGGAGAGAAGAAAATTTACCGGACTTGCAAAGCCCGAGCCCCAGCAGCAAAAGACCTTTCTCACATGAGGACTATCAAGAACCGGGACGGCATACTAGTTGATACAATGACGAAATTTTTCAGTGGTGGAGAGAAAAATTCGAGGAAATCTCGAACATCGAGCTCAACCACCCTCCCATCCCATCGTTTCTGCCTGTCGAAGGATCAGTTCCCACCGTCTCAGAGATTGAAGTAAGAGAAGCCCTTCAGCAACGAAAGGCATGTGATGATCTCGCCGCCTCTGCATGGAAACTCGCAGGTGACTGTGGACTTTTCAATCATAAGACCCTCTTTCAAAAATCCACTGCTCGCCTGGATTATCCCGAAAACTGAAGTAGATCATTTACAATACCCATCTACGAAGGCATGTGATGATCTCGCCGTTTCTGCATTGAAACTCGCAGGTGACTGGGGACTTTTACATCTTAAGACCTTCTTTCAAAAAGCCACTCCTTGCCTGGAGTATCCCGAAAACTGGAGTAGATCATTTACAATACCTATCTACAAAGGCATGTGATGATCTCGCCGTTTCTGCATGGAAACTCGCAGGTGACTGTGGACTTTTACATCTTAAGACCTTCTTTCAAAAAGCCACTGCTTGCCTGGAGTATCCCGAAAACTGGAGTAGATCATCTACAATACCCATCTACAAAGGGAAAGGAGATGCCACAATATGCTCCAACTACCGGCCGATAAGAATTATTTCTTATACCACAATAATATTGGTAAACATCATCGAAGCACGGCTGCGCAAAATCGTAAACATAACTGCCAATCAGTGTGGCTTCGTCAAAGGAAGGGTAATAACATATGCTATTTGATCTATATAGAGAAACACAGGCAGAAGGCGAAATAAGCCCATTGCGCTTTCTTTGAATTGGAGAAAGCTTCCGACCTTGTGCCTCATGAGCTGATATGGTTCTCTTCTCGAGATCACATAGTCCAATAAAAGTACATGAGATGGATTCAAATGATGTATGCTGATCCTAGAAGAACCGTAAGAAGTCCAGCAGGTACTTCGGAGTCATTTAAGGTTCTGTAGGAGTTCATCAAGGTTTCGCGCTTTCCCCTCTGCTCTTCATACTGATAATGAACACGACCACCAGAGATCTACAAGCAAGTCTGCCGAGAACTGTACTGTATGCTGACAAGGTTGTGTTATGTTCCAACACATCACAGGACTTGGAGAGACAGCTAGGAGAGTGGAACGAACATTTCAATGAGTATGGTCTACGACTAAACCTCAAAAAGACCGAGTACTTAACATTGGGAAAGATTACCTCGAATACCATCTAAGTCAAGATCAATGACCTCCGGAAAGTGGATGGCTTCAAGTACTTTAAATCCTACATCACCTCTGACTTAGAGCCCAAGGCTACAGTTGAAGCGAGATTCAATGCTGCCTGGTTCAGATGGAGAGAATTAAGCGGCGTACTATGCGAATGCCTGACAGACTGAAAAGTAAAATTTACCTATCTGTTTTCAGACCTGTCTCGTTGTACGGCCTCGACTTTGCTTCATGCACAGCAAAGACCCTACAGATGCTGCTTGTTATGGAGATGAAAATCCTGATGTTTGAATGTTGCATATTGCGAGTTGTATTTCAGATATAAGAGGTAAAATTCAGATTAGATTTATTTCACAGGCATTTTACTTTTTCATGGAAAAAATTTGAGAAGATTGTAAACGGATGAGATAGAGAGGGGAAACTTCGGACTCACTGGTCTATACAAGGTGCGAAATGAAACCATCCGAGAACGTCTAGGAATCGCTCCTTCATCCAAGCTCCGAGAGTCAAGGCTGAGATGGCACGGGCTCGTGATGAGATCAAGTCTCAGTCCATTTCTCAATCGTCCTGAGATATCGAAATAGAGGGCAAAAGACCCAGAAGCAGACCCAAAACTAGGTAGCGAGACTGCATCGAAGTAGACATGATGACGGCCGGGCTGAAGACTGAAGACGCAGCTGAGGTGAAATGGCGTGGTGCAGTCTATAAAGCGGACATGCCCGGCGGCGGGTTAAAGGCTAGGAAGAAGGAGAAGGGATTTCAAATTGCAAGTACAATTGAGTCGTCGCCACAAAAGTTATTCTCTTAGAAAAGCGTTAGAGTTGGTCGCTCTCTCGGTTTTCCACCTCTAAGAACAAGTTTACTTGTCTGTTAGATCTTGCTACTGATCAATAACTCGCCGAATTTCCCATTTCATGACGATGAAACGTTGTTCTGTCTACCAAGACTCTTAAGTGCAATGAAATAGTTGCTCATTGGTCCCATTAAAATTCTTCTATTGTATCGATGTTGATGTTGACTCAAAAGGATCCTCGCCAACCTAAGGACTCCACTCGACAGGACATATGGGCAAACAACAACCCCACAACAACATGATGACTCTCAATAAGACACCTTTTAGGAATAAAACTATCATATAAACTTCATGACAAACAGATCGAGCACTTGCGAGATTTCAGCGGCTTTGGTGATAAAAAATTTTTTGGTAAAAGTAATAGCAGACAAGTGATATTTGATCATACCTAGTAAAGGATGAAGAATGATGCAAAGCAGCTAAATCTAATCGGGCAGATATGTTTAGAAAGTGCATGATTCATAACAAAGCGACCATCTTAGGAAGGAAAAAGAACGATAATAAAGTAATTAGCCGGGGAGAGACTCGGTCGATGATTCATTCACATTCTTTCCAAGCCTAGCAGCGAGCGCTCTCTCAGTAATCAATTTGGAATAGGAGAAGGACGGTCTTGAAAACGACAGTTGATTAAAAAAACAGATGGGAAAAGGAAGGATAATAATTTGTAGAAGATTTCATGTATATTTAGGGAGAGTTAGTACGTTACTTTCACGGGAATAGGCTGAATGAATGAAAGAAGTGTCTACTAATGTAGTATTCTGGGGGGAAAAGATAGAGTTCTTCTTTGTAATTTCGTGACAATTAACTCAAAAAATTGTGGTTGCTATTCAGATTAAACATATAAAAATGCATGAAGTTGAAATTGAAACGAAAATCCTTAACTCGAGGAAATCAAAACGAAAAAAATTTGAATGTAGAGGAGAAGAGAAGCAGCGAAGCTTCCGCGGGGCTCCCTTCACGATTCGCCCCTTTATGAGTAAGGGCAGCTCCTTAGTCATCCTATTGCTTTCCTCTTCAATTCAACAGAAACAAAGAAAAGTGAAGCATATGGAAAAGAAAACATTATTTCATTCGCCAAAAACAACGAGTTTTTCATCATAATCGCAAGTTGCTGGTTCTGAATATGAAAACAATAACGATGATATGCTTTGTTTTACCAAAAAGGCGAAAAAAACTGGTAGAAAGGTAACTGTAGAGGTGTAAATTTCCTTCTTTTTTCTTGACATATTGTAGGGTCCGGAGGCTTCAGCAAATTTCATACACAATCGTATCATTACAAACTTAAACTTGAACCTAAAATCTTGTTTACAGAAGCGATGGTAGAATATGGGTTTTACGTTTAAACAGAAAATTACGGAAAGGGGACACATATTAAAAGCATGCTAAGAGTGTACTACATATTAATTTGCTTCTTTTTTTAATTGAAAAGTTGGTGTATTTTTGTGTCAAAAACTTCTATTCGATAGGATCTTCGAACAGGAAGCCATGTCTTATGCGCACAGCAATCATCTTCGCCTCTCATCTATGGCCGAATCAAAAAAGCTACTGCATTCAATTTAAATCTCACTAAATAACCCAAAGTTAACAGTAAAGCCTGAAGAAATTCACCCTAAAACAAAGTTTCGGTCACTCTCAGTGTTATTCTTCTAATAGAAAATGGCCTGCTCCACCTCACGACTTTACAACGACATATAAAAAAAACATGAAGTTCGAAGCATGCGCTGCTCTTCAACTAAGTAGCTCTACCAGGATTGTTCATAGCAGCGCCACAGTTTCCTGCTTCATTTCTCTGTTCAAGTTTCCCTCTGATTTCTTGTCCTCTGTTTGTCCGCCTTGTCAGTGATGACCTAACCAGTTACCCTTTGGTGATATAATAATAAAGGGTTAACTCAGCAAGTTAATCTCAGTGAATACATACTTTGAACAGCATCGATCCGCTAGAAAGAATACTTCTGAACAAGCGTTTTAAAGCTTGTCTGGTATGTATAAATAATAATTTTGAGAGCAGAGCCCCTCCATGAAATTTAAGGTTTCGGAACTGTTAAAAAGATGATTCAAGCTCTATTGAAGGTACGGTGAAGAATCCAGAATTACAAAATTGTACCGATCACAAAAATCTTAAATAATAAAGAGATTTTCGTCAACTTTTTTGCCTAGTTTTCGATGTGAGCTGCTTTTGAAGGAAAAAAAGTGAAGCAAAGCTACAGGCAAATCTCAACCATTAAAAATTTATGTTCCATAGGAGAGGGATTTGCTGAACAAGTTAAATGAAGAAATGGGCTTACTCGTATACTTCAATTTCGAATTACATTGCTAAAAGCGAGAGGACTAGCCTTAGTTTATTCAATTGTTAGCTCAACCAGGCTTCACTATCTTCAAGCCATGTAACTGAGAATTAGAAGATTCTTCTACCTTCTGTCTTAATTGTGATTTTTTGAATTTTGCTTCATTCATAACTAAATGAGCATGCGTGGCTAAGTGAATGAGGCACACAAGCCTTTCATATAACACTATCAAACGTAATAACGTGGTGTAATGAAAAAGCGCTCACATAAGAGATGACTGGGTTCGATCCCGCCCGGTGAGCTAGCTTTTTCCGTATGAAAGTTTAATCAATTGTTTGTTACCTTAACCAGGTTTCACTGCCTTCAAACTTTGCAACCATACAAGCGAAAGGCTTGTATAACAACTTAGTTATTTCACCAGCTAGTAGGATAGCTTTAATTACCCAATCCATCACATTATATTGTGAATATCTGATGCCTGTATTGCAAATCGCGCTTCCCTTTTATAACTGTGAACATATGATAGGTCTTTATAGCAAGCCATCCTTCTCTGACATTGCTCCATATTCCTATCTCCGCTTCACAGCTCATAAGCCAGAGAGAATGCCTTCGCGCCGGGCGCTATAAATACGCCCCTTCGCTAGGCATAGAGAGGAGAGACCGGGCCCGGTCGCTCACCCCCACCCCGTATTATCTGTGCTCGTGATTCGTAGTGTTGATGCTAAGTAATTCGCTCGAATAATGTGCAACGTGATCATCGCTTCCGCCGTAATTGTTCTATCGTAATGCAACTTCTATCGTAGTAGCTTCAGATACTCTATGATCTAACCGTTCTTGGTGTCCAGGTATAATGTCTTGACCCGATAAACTTGTCAACCTTCATGTTCGTGTTTGGAGTCGCAAGACAGAGGACACCACACCAAACCCACGGACTCTCACTATATGAAAGTGAGCTCGCTCATTCATCAAGTTTGAACGAGCCAAATTACTCGTGAATTTAGCATCTTGAGATCGCATCAGGCAAAGTAAGTTAAACTTTCTGGGTGAACGTTCCATGTTTCAGTTTTAGATCGGTGCCACGGAAAAGCAAGATGCGAAAGAACACTTATGGCGTCAAATGGTGGAAACATTCCGTTCATTCTCCTCCTTTACAAGTTTTCTTCTTCTTTTTTTTTCTTCTAGAGCGTAAAATGACAAAAATAGAGATAGATGGGAATCAGATTGAGAAGAAGAGTGTGTGTCAATGAGAAAGAAGTAGAATGTATAAACAGCGAGAACAAGTAAAAGTTAGACAGATACATATAATGATGGTATTACTAGTTTTTTTCCTTACTATCAAGCTACTAGGCAATACTCATGTGTTAAGTCTTTTTGTTATTCGCTTCGTCTTGTACATCAATCCACTTTGAAAACAATAGCATATCAATCATTTTCAACGTTTTGATATCTCTTTCTGTTGAAATATAATAACTTCCGATTCGAATCTTTATCATATTGGTAGAAAAATTATTCAATCGAGTCATCAAAATGATCAAAGTTGTATTATAAAATGGTTTAATTACAAGAATCACAGATCAATTGTCAAGTCTTAGTTGAAATTTGCCTACAAATGCCGCAGGAAGTGAGAACAACAGGATTTTCGGAATCTGGATACATAATTAAGTATGAAAAACTGTGACTAATGGAATCAGTAAATTTGGTTCCAATTGCTTGGACCTGAACGAAATGTAATGTGACTACTTCTATCGTCTTAAACGAACTTTATACGAGTTTCAAATGTTTACAGAGTTATTCGTAAAGTTCACAGAGAAAATTGATTGAGAATCGCTAATTGAGGAGCTGCGGTTCTTGTTGGCGCATGGAGAGCTTGAATTGAACTGAGCACCACAATAGCAGAAGAAATAATTAAAGAGAGAAAGATTTTATCGACTCTTAAACCAACCGGATACCTCCCGTAAGTAAGTAAAAGTGCAATCAGTTGATAAAGGCTCAAATACTAAAGTCTGTTCAATTTTATAAAAAAAAAAAAGGTATGACATCTAATCGGAAATACACAAACTTAGAGTTGGAATCTTCAATAAGCGAATGTTTCACATGCCATACGGAGAGCAGAGAGCTGGGATACTCGAAGAGCACAAAGCGGTAGTTATACAGCGGGGGCATCACTCTTGAGAAGAGCATCTTGCGAGTCAATCGAGGAAGGTTCAGAAGAGATCTGAATCAGGAAATTCAACGCTCATGGGACTCTTCAGCGTCAACCACTGATTTAAGCCAAGGATAGCGTTTCCTCGCGATGAGATGCAGAACTAACCTTTTAATGACTGCTTCCTGGGTCAACACTAAAAAGGAGAGCAGGCGGAATGAATGAAATTCGTGCAAGCATTACTAACATTTTCAATCTTCAAAGGTTTAAGTGAGTTTTTCTCCGGGGTGGAAGCTTAACTCCGAAGACAGTGCACAATAGTCAACTCATACTACCCTTATGCCTTCTCCGGGGTGGAAGCTTAACTCCGGAGACAGTGCACAATAGTCAACTCATACTACCCTTATGCCTTCTCCGGGGTGGAAGCTTAACTCCGGAGACAGTGCACAATAGTCAACTCATACTAACTACCCTTATGCCTTCTCCGGGGTGGAAGCTTAACTCCGGAGACAGTGCACAATAGTCAACTCATACTACCCTTATGCCTTCTCCGGGGTGGAAGCTTAACTCCGGAGACAGTGCACAATAGTCAACTCATACTAACTACCCTTATGCCTTCTCCGGGTGGAAGCTTAACTCCGAAGACAGTGCACAATAGTCAACTCATACTACCCTTATGCCTTCTCCGGGGTGGAAGCTTAACTCCGGAGACAGTGCACAATAGTCAACTCATACTAACTACCCTTATGCCTTCTCCGGGGTGGAAGCTTAACTCCGGAGACAGTGCACAATAGTCAACTCATACTACCCTTATGCCTTCTCCGGGGTGGAAGCTCAGCTCCGGAGACAGTGCACAATAGTCAACTCATACTACCCTTATGCCTTCTCCGGGGTGGAAGCTTAACTCCGGAGACAGTGCACAATAGTCAACTCATACTAACTACCCTTATGCCTTCTCCGGGGTGGAAGCTTAACTCCGGAGACAGTGCACAATAGTCAACTCATACTACCCTTGTTGTTGTCTTGCCCAATGGGTAGATCTTCCTTCGCGAGACACTGGAGGAAGTCGTCAAAGCTCTCGACCCTCCAGCGTTATAAGCCCACACTCTCTTTCCTCTCTCTCTTATTATTTATTTTTTTTAATTTTTTTTTTTCTCTTTCACTTTTTTTTTTTTGGAGAGATTTAATTGAACAAGAAATCAACAACCGAGTGCGGCCTATTCCAAAGGTCGATAGGGCTAAGTGAAGTGGGGTTACAGCGACACGAAAAAATATGTCTCGAAGTATGCGGCTCTATCCTACACAGTGGGCAGAGGGGAGATTCATTGGCCCCTATTCGGTGGAGATAACTGTTAAGGAAACTAGAGTGGCCGCTTCGCAATTGAGACAGAGTTATCTGATTTTCTCTGGATAGTTGGGACGTGGACTTGTGTATTCTAGGAGGTTTAGTTCCCAGAACAGGGTTGGGTCGACTATTTCTGAGAAAGTCTCTGACTGTCTCCGTGTGTATTTTTCTGAGGGCCACTTTATAGTCCGTATCACCTAGTGTGATTCGGCAAGTTGGGGCGAGTAGATGGGTGCTGCGTAAGACAAGACTGCTCTAGTGGTTGCTTTGTAGGTGTTCAGCATTGTCTCGGTCTTCTGTCCCCACCTTCTTCCCGCGATTGCTCGGAGGACATTCAATCTTTTTGTTGCCCTTGTCTTTAGTCCTTCGGCGTGTTGACGGTAGGTTCCCATCTGGTCCAAGGTGACACCAAGGATTTTGGGGGCTCTATTTAGAGGGAGTGGCTCACCGTTGACCACAACTTCTGGTACTTCACGACATTCCTTTGTGTTGGTGGTGAAGAGCGTTACACTGGATTTAGCTGCCGAGATGTCCATCTTTAGTTCCCCAAGATGGCTGGTGAGGGCTGGGAGGTAGGAGTTCAGTCTATCGGCTCCAACTCTCCAGTCAGGGTGAGAGGCCAGTACTGTCAGATCATCCGCATACCCGACCAGTTTAATCGTCTCGGGAGGCTTCGGCAGCCCATTCAAGTATATGTTGAACAAGGAAGGGCTGAGCACTCCCCCCTGAGGAACTCCTGCGTAGCAGGTCTGCTGGCGGCTGAGGCAGTTTCTGAAGTCCACACGGATGGCTCTACCTCGTAGATAGCTGGAGAGCCATCTAACGAGGCCTCTGGGGATGGACGTTTCGGCGAGAGTGTGACAAAGGCGAGAAATGTTGACCAGATCATATGCCGAGGTGAGGTCGAGCGCAACCATCACTGTGCGATGTGGAGGGAGCCGTTGGTTGATACCGTTGGTTATGTGGCCCGTTATCTCCATCAAGGCTGTCGTGGTCGAGCGTCCTTTTCTGAAGCCATGTTGCCAGTTTTCCAACTCAACTTCTTCTGTGATGTGGGGGAGGATGATTCTCTCGAGGAGTTTGACCACAGGGGATAGAATTGAGATCGGTCTGTAGCCTTTTACCGACGTGAGGTCCTTCCCTGGCTTCGGAATCGTGATAACTCTGGCCGTCTTCCAGGCCGAAGGTATGATGCCGGTGCTGAGTGAGCAATTAAAGAGTATTGCAAAGCATCTTGCACACTGTTCGCCAGCCTTTTTAACCATAAGAGGACAGATTTCGTCGAGATCCATGGCCTTGGAGCTTCTCATTTTCTTCATTGCTGTCTTCACTTCGTCAACTGTGACGACTGGGACGTCGGAACGCTCAAGGTTCGAGGTCCAGCGGTGAGTTCTCCTGTTAGATCGATCAGGGGTCTTGACGGCTTGTTTGGCGAGTTGTTTGGCGAAAAGGTTGGTAGCTTCCAGGCTGGATAGAGGTGAACCCTTATGAACAATAGCGGCGTGGGAGGGTTTGTGTGCTCGACCATCAAGTGATTTGATTGTGTTCCACAAACGATTTGTGGGTTCGTTGGGTCTGAGGTTGTTCACGAAATCTTCCCATGCAATGCGCTTATCGTCATTGATCTTATATGAAATCCTCGTCATCAGTTCAGGGAGACACGGGTCTGCCGGGCTTGCTCTACGCATCTGATCTCTTTTTCGGATGAGTGCTTTGGCTTCTTCGCTCAGGCGGGGTATGAAGTCTGGGCATCTTCCTTGTGGTATATGTTTTCTTGCCGCCTCTCTGAGAGTTTCAACCAGGAAGGAATGCATGTTGTGAGGGCTTCCTTCGTACGGAAAATTGCCGAGTCTCTTGTTCACTTCTATTTCGTATTCGTGCCATTTTGCTTTTCTGAAGTTCATGTAGCATCTTCGTTTCCCAATCGTTGGGATTCTCAGTTCTATCTCGAGTAGGACTGGTAGGTGGTCAGAATTTAGCTTTCCGAGAGTTCTCCAGGAACAGTTGGTCGCAATGTCGTTTGTGACTGACGTAATGTCCGGAGAGGCTTCCTTACGTGTGTGTTGCTGAGGAGAGTTCAAGACTATGTAATTGCTCTGCTCGATAGCTTCACAGAGTGCAGTTCCTCTGGCATCTTCGGTTCCAGTGCTCCAGAGCTCATTGTGGGCGTTCACGTCACCAGCTACAACGCATGTCTTTGTATGTTTGAGGAAGTGGGCAAAGTCTGTGGTATAACCCGGTGGACATGAGGAGCGTGGAGGGATATAGAGATTAGTTATTCTTAGATTACCGAGTGTAGAGGGGATCTCGATAGTCATTGTCTCTATTGTCTTATCACCGTGAGTTGAGTCTGCTAGCACATATTGGATGTCCTCTCTTATGATCATTGCGAGGCCACCTCCTGATCTGGTTCGGTCCTGTCTTATTAGTGAGTACCCTTTAATCGATGGCGATACGGCTGTGGCATCTAGTTTGGTCTCCTGGATTAAGGCTATGTGGATATTTTCCTCGTGGAGTAAGTCCTCAAGCTCTACGATTCTGCCTCGAATTCCATTAGCATTCCAATGGATGATTTTGAGGGTGTCTATCTTAGTTTGTGAGCTTCTTGGGGGAGGTCTGACACAGCTATGACATCTCCAGGATGGGTTCCAGGCACCGAATGAGGAGAGACCAGAACATTTAAGATGTGTCCATTTCTGACACTTCTGACAGCGAACGCTATTGCTTGAAGCACTTTTGTGACATACAGTACACGGCCATCGCAAAGGACCCGGGTTGCTTTCTATTCCAGCAATTAAGAGGAGGGCGAGGATCAGAGCCGCTGGAAGGCCCTGATCCTTAATAGAAAAAACGAGAGGATTGGACAGCTGGGGGGAGAGCTGTTCGATGTGTCCCTTGCGGGAGAAAAAAAAAACCACTTTGGGATAGGTATAGTTTGGAGTCCTTTGCGTCCAGAACGTCCGGGACGTCTGTCGACACTCGCACCATCGTGTAGGCGACTCCGTTGGCGAGCCATACTACCCTTATGCCCCATGTGAGACAACCCTTCTCGAACCCCTTTTTTTGTTGTTGGTTGATTTGTTCTAGGGGCTTTTTATAATGGAAAAAAATAATGGAATTTTTATCCCTTCAACCTTCATAGCGAGAACATCTCCATTTCAATTCTGATAATAGCCTTGTACATTGAGTGACATCAACCTCGGTTGTTTTGGTGGCGTTACAATTCTGGTTACTTTTTTTGGTGATACAGCAAATCAAGATAAAAATCAATAAACCTTAGCTTCTGCGGTGGAAGATGTTTCTTCTCCTTTGTCTCCTCCTTCCTCATTCTCTGATTTTTCTTCCTTCAAATCAGATGCTTTGTAAGTTTCTTCGGGAGCATCACCTATCTAAAAAATTGATGTTTCAAATTTAATCGTGAAGTAGCTATTATACAATAACTATCTGAAAACATATCATCTATAACCCAGTTCGGCCTTTCCGTGTTCCTCTCTCCATTGAGAAACCTTATTTAAAGACGAATGATATTAGCTCACCTCATATTCTATGACAGTCTTGCTCTAGAACTGACATTTGAAGGGCTTTTGAGGAAGGAGTTTAACGCAGGCTTCACAACGACAACGTTAACAGGTCGGTGGAGAAAATATTCTGCGCAAGACATTTCGATGCCCTCTTCCGTCTCTCGAGCTTCTGAAGACCCAGTCTTACCGACAACCTGCAGTTCGTGTGGGTTCTGTTAACAAGTCTTCTTGCTCTTCTCGAAACTAGCTTCATTTTATACTGAATTTAAAAAAGTCTACTGATGAGTAACACTGACAAAGTACAACACAAAAAGCCTCTAAAACCCCATTTCCGATACCCGCGTAAAATCCGTCAGATATATAGTTTTCTTCAGAGATCTAAAAAGCGTTCATCACAATCGTCCTTAACCAAACGCTATTGTAACAAGTTGCATAGAGAAATTTTCAAATTTGAGTGCAAGAGAGTCTCTAGCGATGCCTAAGCGATATAAGATATAAGCAATTCTTTCGTTCTCTATCTAACCGTATCAAAACTAGAACTAGCCCATCCGCTCTCAAAGTACAAAATCAAACTTTGACGGATCCTCTGGAAGTAGCAAATGCTTTCTCTGATTTTTTCAATTCACTCGATTCTGTAACTACTCATTTTCCCCTTCCACAATCTCGCCCTTTGCATGTTCTCGAGTGTACTCATCCTGTTTCACCGTTTGACATAATGAAATTAATTAGCAAGATTCGCCCTAGAATTAACAGCTCACCTGACTCTGTTCCTAATTTGTTAGTCAAGAATTGTCACCATTCGTTAACAATTCCACTATCAATCATTTTCTCTAATAGTATCAACGCAGGATATTACCCTTCCAAATGGAAAGAAGGCATCATCATTCCAATTCACAAAAAAGGCAGTAATTCTGATATTAACAATTTTCGACCAATAACACTCGTTTGTTCGCTTTCGAAGTTGTTTGAAAAGTTCATACATGACACTGTTTACAATCATCTAGAATCGAATAGTCTTTTGAATCCCTGTCAATTTGGCTTCAGACACAAACGTTCGATTGTTACTTCTTTAGTTCATTCGCATTCCCTTTATCTCTCTCTCATTGCACAGAATAAGTCCTTTGATATTTTTCTTATAGACTTTTCTAAGGCTTTTGATTCAGTTAACCATAGACTACTAATTCACAAAATAGCATCACTAGGAATTAATTCTTCCTTTCTCAGACTAATTGAATCGTTTCTCACTAACCGTAGTTCTCGAGTTCTAATCGCTTCCTCACTATCTAACAGTAGAACTTATCCTAATGGTGTACCCCAAGGCAGTTCCTTGGGGCCATTATTCTTCTCAATCTTTATTAATGATATTGTCGATGTTATCCCTCATGGTGTACATTGTTTCCTGTATGCTGATGACATAAAACTTTTTTCTGAATGCCCACTTTTAATGCAAGCAGCTATCAACTCGATCGTTGACTACGCTCTTAATTGGAGCCTTACCATCTCCATACCTAAATGCTTCGTTACCAACTGTGGCCCTCGTAATCCAAAGTCAATATACTTCATTAACGGCAATATACTACCTTCATCTAGTACAATCAAAGACCTGGGCATACTTTTCAATGAGAAGCTCAGTTTTACTAACCATATTAATGTAACCGTAAATAAGGCTCTCAAGTGCATAAATCTAATCTTGAGGGCTTTTAAAACATCTTCTATTTCGGTCTTAATACGAGCATACAAGTCCTATATTCTGCCTATACTCGAGTATGGGACGGAAATCTGGTCCCCTGTGTCTATTGGCCTAGTTAATGATCTGGAAAGGGTTCAGAGAACCTTCACACGTAGAACACTCTATAGAACTGGCCAAACTAATTTGAGTTACAGTTCTCGTATTCATTTACTTAACCTCAACACCCTTGAATACAGAAGAACTATTGCTGATCTTTGTTTCGTGCACAAATGTATTCATGGCAACTTTGTGATGGATTACTCTTCTCTATTTACGATCTTACCCTCACCTTATCCTAATAGGTCATCGCACTCACTACGATTAGTACTTCCCTTCAGAAACTCACACTCGAATAACACTTGTGCCTCTCGTGTTATTGATATCTGGAATAATTTGCCTGAAAATAGTAACATTAAAATCCTCCATTGCTTTCAAGAAATCTATACAGAATTTAACAGTTGATATTATTGTCCCTAAAACACGTCTACGTATTTAGACTTATCTTTCTCCTTGAATAGTTTTTTTGTTTCTTCTGTGAATACTCAACTTATCTATCTAAACACTGAACTCACATCCGTGGCAGTATCCTTGTCATGCATACTTCTTTGTAAATGTTTGACTGGAATAAAGAATTGAATTGAACTGTACCTAATTGCAATTCACATTCCTTCTTGGAAAGCATAATTTTACTCTCATCCGCTTCAAGGGTTAAAACTATGCAGTACCTAATGATACAGTACCTAATTGCAATTCACATTCCTTCTTGGAAAGTATAATTTTACTCTCATCCGCTTCAAGGGTTAAAACTATGCAGTACCTAATGATACAGTACCTAATTGCAATTCACATTCCTTCTTGGAAAGTATAATTTTACTCTCATCCGCTTCAAGGGTTAAAACTATACAGTACCTAATGATACAGTACCTAATTGCAATTCACATTCCTTCTTGGAAAGTATAATTTTACTCTCATCCGCTTCAAGGGTTAAAACTATGCAGTACCTAATGATACAGTACCTAATTGCAATTCACATTCCTTCTTGGAAAGTATAATTTTACTCTCATCCGCTTCAAGGGTTAAAACTATGCAGTACCTAATGATACAGTACCTAATTGCAATTCACATTCCTTCTTGGAAAGTATAATTTTACTCTCATCCGCTTCAAGGGTTAAAACTATACAGTACCTAATGAGACAGTACCTAATTGCAATTCACATTCCTTCTTGGAAAGTATAATTTTACTCTCATCCGCTTCAAGGGTTAAAACTATGCAGTACCTAATGATACAGTACCTAATTGCAATTCACATTCCTTCTTGGAAAGTATAATTTTACTCTCATCCGCTTCAAGGGTTAAAACTATACAGTACCTAATGATACAGTACCTAATTGCAATTCACATTCCTTCTTGGAAAGTATAATTTTACTCTCATCCGCTTCAAGGGTTAAAACTATACAGTACCTAATGATACAGTACCTAATTGCAATTCACATTCCTTCTTGGAAAGTATAATTTTACTCTCATCCGCTTCAAGGGTTAAAACTATACAGTACCTAATGATACAGTACCTAATTGCAATTCACATTCCTTCTTGGAAAGTATAATTTTACTCTCATCCGCTTCAAGGGTTAAAACTATGCAGTACCTAATGACAAGAATTTCCTGAGAAGCTTGTCCCAACCGCTTTCGTTTTTGTGCACACTCACTCTTTCTTTACTGAAAATGCGAACTCCCCAAGTTTAATGAATGTTGTGGTTGTAGCCGCCCAGGATTTCATATTCGGGAGTGTCGTCGTTGATCGTTAGCTTTGAAAACTTCGCCTTTTATTTCAAGGTCGGTCCAGAGAGACCAATCCGTCAGACTTGTAGGCCTATCTCACAAATTTATTTAAAGTTATTCTTGTTGACTTTCTCTCCATTAGTATTTTTGTTGTACATACTTTTGTTGTTGCTTGCCCGGTGAATTAATTTTCTCCTCGTGGCAAAGAATATTAATTTTGGAGCTCTCGACCCTTTTTTTGTTTATTCAAGTTATTGCATAGTTTAAAAAAAAGTAATTTCCGTTGGTGATGAGAAACAGCCTACCTGAATTCACTGGAAACTTTCCATGCACACTTTGCTGAAAAAAATTTTAAGGAAAGTCAATTAACCTTCTGCACTTGAATACGACCGGATCTTGCTCGCTGCAGTGATCGCAGAGTTGGTGTCGGAAGGGGAGCTGTCGGGACGGGAGGCGGGACTTCCTCGTCGTACAGCTCACTAGAGGCTCCCGAAGAATGCGTCACATTTGAACTTATCATGCACGACTGCATGTGGTTCAATGGACCATTCAATGCTTCAACGAGAGCCAGGGGTTCCCATCTGAAAATGGAATCAATCACGGGTCGACTGAAATCGAGTTCCTTAACGCCGAGTATTGAACGTTAATTTTCGTCAAGCGGCCTTTGAAGAGGGGGGGGCACTTGTTCGTATCAGTCACTTAATGAGAAAGATCATTGCTTGAAAAGCGAAGACACGGGTTTGGTTCCCGCACAATCACCGATTTTTCTAAAGGAATTCTTGCGGGCATGGTCCTCTTGTATGCTCAGATTTTCTGCCCATGAACTTACACTGATAAAAAGCGAATCATTTCGACGTTTCAACCAAACAACTATTTCAGATAAAAGGACCGAAAATGAGAGACATGATGGACAATGAAACGAGGAGGAGAAATGGTCAGGGATTCATCCATTTGAGTTCGAACATCTTTGTCCATTCACGTTTCTAGGAGTTTATTTTTAAATTCTAGTCTTTCTATACTTTTCATTTTGTCTCCGAAGCATACAGCATATCGGTACTAAACTGAACACAAAAAAGTGAAATTTAAAGCTTCTCCCTTATTCTAGAATATTCTCGCTTCGAGTCAGCGTACGATCTTCCTTAACATGGTAGAATCAGGTGCTGGTTTGTCTCGCGAGACGGAGTCAACTATAAGCAATCAATACTGATATTCATTCCGCCCCCAGCAAATTATGATTGAACTTGGACCCATTACACTCAAAAACAAAATTCCGAGCCTCACAAAAAAGTGCATTCCATAAGTTAAAACGACCAAGTGAAGAATTTTCAGCGTACCTTGTTTGTGAGCGAGGGTGGGCGGTTGAAGAAGCGTCTGAGATAGAGACAGAGTTCACCATGCGAAATGCTCTCATTTGAATGAGCGCGCGGAACGGTGAGCGGCAGATTGGGCAGTTGTTCGCCTGCTTTTTTGTACATTCTCGGATTTCTACCTTTTTGAACTAAAGAAAACCGATTACTGTACTCAGGCTCCGATCCTCATTACTTTCTTCCTAGTACACAATAAAGTGGTCCATTCAATTGTTTCTCTGATTTCGTTTAAGGGTTAACCCCGAGAATCCGGCACACATCCGTGATAATTTTTTTTAAATGAAATTACCGGTCAGTCTTCTCAGGAATTAAACCATTCTAAGTTTTCGGATAAATGTGTCATTGCTGGATGTTCCAGAGGTCTTATACATCGATTTAAGTTTATAATAGTGGTTCATTCTCGTTCTCGTTGTATTTTTTCAGTTATTTTAATTATCTTTAGTTTTGTCAGCAGAGTCTTCCTCGTGTTGTTACATTGCAAAATGTATTTCAATAAATAAATAAATAAATAAAATTCGAATTGATGTCGTCCCAAAAAGTTTTCACATCTTCCCTCGTTTTAATGCATCTCCCTGGAGTTGATCGATTTTTCTTTTTTTGCTGAATTTTGTTGCTGATTGTCTCTGACACTCAGATGAAGTGTTTGAACTGTGATAAATCTTTATAGTTCTAAAAAATCTCACAAGTTTTTCACTCGTTCAGGCCAGGGGTTAAATGGTTACCGGACCAGCTATTTTGGCGCATACATGTTCGCGCCGAGAATGATCTACATGTTCGCGCCGAGAATGATCTACATGTTCACGCCGAGAATGATCTACATGTTCGCGCCGAGAATGATCTACATTCTCTTCCTTTTCCGTACTGTTTCACTTTTTCTCTACTTCTCTTTTCACTCTTCTTGCCTTTCCCCATTCCTTTTTCCACTCGCTCGGCGCGTACAAACATGCCTTAGACCGGCCTCATTTAACGCCTGGTTCAGGCGCGTGCTTCGCAAGCTAAAAGGTCTCAAAAGCCTTTTTTCATATAATAACTAAGTACATCTGCTTTTGAATTCGATGTTTACAACCTGCACACAAAATGAAAATTTATACAGAGTGTTATATCTCTCAAACATATTTTTTTTTTCCTTCAGAATTACTGACTCTGTATCGCAAAGCTTCAGCACAACCATTGCAGAGGCAAAGATGACGACAGGGCAGAATGACTGTGTCTCTTATCTGCAGAGGAAAAGAGTGACCCGTAGACTAAAGGCGAAAATTTGGATTCTCAGCCTCTCCAGTTGAACCCTACCTAAACTACCCCTAAATAAAAACGTTGCCTCTCAGCCTCTCCCCCTCTAAATAAAAAAGGTTTTAGGGTGAGTCCCCTTTTTAAAGCGTTCTTATCAATCTGAACAGCTTGCATTCTGTTGAATTATACGAATTCAGCTCTCAAACTGCCTTTGTGAGATTTCCGATTGAGACACTTAGAAATTCAGAGGAAGTACAATGAGTAAAATTCACACAAAAAAAAACACGAGATCGCTTTTGAAAAACATTTTGAATAAACTCGAACCTCACTCATACAAATTATACACTCGAATCCGTTCTCATCCACGTCGTGCTGCTCCTTGTTTTCGATTCCGAAAATTTCCTGCAAAATTAGATTTTCAAAAAAACAATTTCCTCCAACGATATAAATTTGGGCAAATAATTCATAGATAGAAGAAGTAAGACATGAGATCAGATGATTAGTTTCAATCAAGTTGAGAATCAGAAAAAGTTAACTGCTGTACTTGAGAAAAAAAATCATTCCAGAGTGACTCTAAATCTTCAAATGTCGTCAGAACTCACTAAGCATTGAAAAACACAAGTATGTATATCCGAAGTTCTCATTATAGTGTTTGAACTGTATTGATGTAATTCTTCGTAAAGTGGTACATTTATTGATTCAAGTGTTTCAGAAGTTTCAGAAAGTTGCTCTTAAAGAACAACTTCAATCGAAAGCTCACGATGTGAGCAGTGAGCGATTAACTTAGAATTGGAAGCCCGACAACTGCCTTTTGAAGACTTCTCCCACAACTGCCCTTTGAAGATTTCTCCCTAGCTAAATAGTCCTTTTCATTCACAAAACTCTACATATACATATATCGAATTGGTTCCATGACTTATCGCATCACGACGTTTCGCACCGCGGCAACTCGCACCCGGACTCCGCAATATTTTTTTAAAGTTCTAGTTATGTGGCTAGTTGTATGCGGTCTCGTACTAAGCCGTACGGCCTCGTTAGCGTAAACTTTACCTGAGCCTTAGCACAAATTCCAATGAAAAATACATGTTTCATGTTTCGATTGTGAATTTTATGGTCTGAGTTGTCATGGTGCGAAATTTTGTGATATTATCGAATATTATGCATTAAGCTGTGAAAGACGACATCTACCTTTCTGGGTTCCAAAAATGAGACCAAATTATACGAATATATAAGAATTTGTGTGTTATAACTCCGGAAGAACTTATTTGTTCTTCCTAAAACCAACTTGGAGCAGATAAACGACGCCATCGAATGAAATTTTTTGACGCAGAGCCTTCAGAAGCAGTTGCTGCTTCTTGTCTGCGGCACACTGAAAACGTTAGGGTGAAATTTTAAGACGCAATTTATGTGTATTCTTATCATGCGATATTTGAACATTTTCAAGCCTCGCTAATTATCATACTGCTGCGTAGCGGATTAGAGAAGAGAAAAGAGCAGTCCAATATTCCACAAATCGGTAAGACAGCTCAGCATAAAAAAGAAGTGACTATGTTCGAGCCTAACTGCTGGTGTTTAGCAGACTAAAGAGCTTGAAATAAGAGTAAGCTATTCCTAGATCTTTGTGCGCCAATAAGGATCCCTGCCAACTTATTCTTTGCCGCAAAGATCCCACTGAACTCATTGAATCGTACAAAAAGCTCAGCCGGTTGTTGTTAAACTGTATGAAAGAACTATGGGATAAGCCAATGCGTTTTTTGTAAATGTTCAGATGATTGAGGTAAAGGAGATTTTCTCTGCGGGGGCGGCTGATTTCTTGATTTTTTTCAAATTTTGGTATAAAGAATTGTATTTTGTATTCGAAATGTATATCATTGTTGAAAAAAGAAGACTATGGAAAAGAAGCGAGAAATAATCAAAGAGAGAGTGCGATTAAATAGCTGTAAATTTTTTTATAGGCGTTTGAATAGAGAACTGGTAATTAATTAATTCTAACCACTGAAGGTGAAAATATGTACTAGCAAAGCATCACAGACGGCGGCGAAAACAATATCCATTGAATAATTAATCAATTGTTTTCTCAACTCAGTACCTTTTCGTACTTTCATTCACTGAAATGAATCAATAGAATAGATGAAAACCTCGATTGTGGCTGCCGTAGTCTGAAGTTGTTTCTCGTCTTGGGTTCGTATCGCTATCAATACTGGGTAATAGTTACCTTCCGTGTAGTGAAGCTGCAACAAAACTCTTCTTTTTTCAACAAAAAAGGCAATAAGAAACCGAAAATACTGATTGATTAATGAATTTTTTGATTGGTAAAAAACATCAATTTACGATGAGGGTGATCATTATCAAAGGTAAAAACAGACTATTCGTAAAGTCAAATCAACTCGTGCAAGCGTGAGATGCGAGCGAACCTCTAAATATCCCGGACGAATTCAAACTAATAAAAATTAAAAAATTTAAAAAGAGTACTGATGAAATTAAAACTCTGGTTTTGATATCTTGCACATTTTCCTTTTTAGGGCATCTTAATTTCTTGCCTCCTTTTAAAAAATTGACTTTTTCAGATGAAGCCTACGGGTTTCAACCAGTTCACCAACAACAGAACAACAAAAAAATGTTGGAACGAGAATACCTTGGACACGTCGAAATCGGAGACATTAAAAATGTATCGATCGAAGTGTTGATCTGCACCCGCGCCGTACATGAACTTTTCCGAAGCTTGAACTTTTCCAGGTTCCCGGTGCACAAATCTGACATGACCACACCGTTTTTGAATGATGTGATAAAAGTTAGATTCTAGTAATTGACTGATTCTACAATTAAACACCATTATACTGTTATTGCATTCCTATGTAGTGTAGTAGCAGGAAGATAATATAACGTAGAGAGAGTATAGAGAACACTATTCTCCCGAACGGGACGAAAACTAGAATTAATGAATGTCTCAGCTCGACAACGGAGTTGCCTACACGATGGTGCGAGTGTCGACAGGACGTCCGGGACGTTCTGGACGCAAAGGACTCCAAACTATACCTATCCCAATGTGGTTTTTCTCCCGTCAAGGGACACCCGAACAGCTCTCCCCACCAGCTGTCCAACCTCTCTCGTTTTTTTCTATTAAGGATCAGGGCCTTCCAGCTGCTCTGATCCTCGCCCTCCTCTTGAAAGCTGGAACAGAAAGCAACCCGGGTCCTATGCGTTGGCCATGTACCGTATGTCGCAAAAGTGCTTCTAGCAATAGCGTTCGCTGTCAGAAGTGTCAAAAATGGACACATCTCAAATGTTCTGGTCTCTCCCCCTTCAATGCCTGGAACCTATCCTGGAGATGTCATAGCTGTGTCAGACCTCCCCCTAGAAGCTCACAAACTAAGATAGATACCCTCAAAATCATCCATTGGAATGCGAATGGAATTCGGGGCAGAATCGTAGAGCTTGAGGACCTACTCCACGAGGAAAATATCCACATAGCTTTAATCCATGAGACCAAACTAGATGCCACAGCTGTATCGCCATCGATTAAAGGGTACTCACTAATAAGACAGGACCGAACCAGATCAGGAGGTGGCCTCGCAATGATCATAAGAGAGGACATCCAATATATGCTAGCAGACTCAACTCACGGTGATAAGACAATAGAGACAATGACTATCGAGATCCCCTCAACACTCGGTAATCTGAGAATAACTAATCTCTATATCCCTCCACGCTCCTCATGTCCACCGGGTTATAACACAGACTTTGCCCACTTCCTCAAACATACAAAGACATGCGTTGTGGCTGGTGACGTAAACGCCCACAATGAGCTCTGGAGTACCGGTACCGAAGATGCCAGAGGAACTGCACTCTGTGAAGCTATCGAGCAGAGCAATTACATAGTCTTGAACTCTCCTCAGCAACACACGCGCAAGGAAGCCTCTCCGGACATTACGACAGTCACAAACGACATTGCGACCAACTGTTCCTGGAGAACCCTCGGAAAGCTGAATTCTGACCACCTACCAGTCCTACTCGAGTTAGAACTGAGAATCCCAACGATTGGGAAACGAAGATGCTACATGAACTTCAGAAAAGCAAAGTGGGACGAATACGAAATAGAAGTGAACAAGAGACTCAGCGAATTTCCGTACGAAGGAAGCCCTCACAACATGCACTCCTTCCTGGTTGAAACTCTCAGAGAGGCGGCAAGAAAACATATACCACAAGGAAGATGCCCAGACTTCATACCCCGCCTGAGCGAAGAAGCCAAAGCACTCATCCGAAAAAGAGATCAGATGCGTAGAGCAAACCCGGCAGACCCATGTCTCCCTGAACTGATGACAAGGATTTCCTATAAGATCAATGACGATAAGCGCATTGCATGGGAAGATTTCGTCAACAACCTCAGACCCAACGAACCCACAAATCGTTTGTGGAACACAATCAAATCACTTGATGGTCGAGCACACAAACCCTCCCATGCCGCTATTGTCCATAAGGGTTCACCTCTATCCAGCCTGGAAGCTACCAACCTTTTCGCGAAACAACTCGCCAAACAAGCCGTCAAGACCCCTGATCGATCTAATAGGAGAACGCACCGCTGGACCTCGAACCTTGAGCGTTCCGACGTCCCAGTCGTCACAGTTGACGAAGTGAAGACAGCAATGAAGAAAATGAGAAGCTCCAAGGCCATGGATCTCGACGGAATTTGTCCTCTTATGGTTAAAAAGGCTGGCGAACAGTGTGCAAGATGCTTTGCAATACTCTTTAATTGCTCACTCAGCACGGGCATCATACCTTCGGCCTGGAAGACGGCCAGAGTTATCACGATTCCGAAGCCAGGGAAGGACCTCACGTCGGTTAAAGGCTACAGACCGATCTCAATTTTGTCCCCTGTGGTCAAACTCCTCGAGAGAATCATCCTCCCCCACATCACAGAAGAAGTTGAGTTGGAAAACTGGCAACATGGCTTCAAAAAAGGACGCTCGACCACGACAGCCTTGACGGAGATAACGGGCCACATAACCAATGGTATCAACCAACGGCTCCCTCCACATCACACAGTGATGGTTGCACTCGACCTCACCTCGGCATATGATCTGGTCAACATTTCTCGCCTGTGTCACACTCTCGCCGAAACGTCCATCTCCAGAGGCCTCGTTAGATGGCTCTCCAGCTATCTACGAGGGAGAGCCATCCGTGTGGACTTCAGAAACTGCCTCAGCCGCCAGCAAACCTGCTACGCAGGAGTTCCTCAGGGGGGGGAGTACTCAGCCCTTCCTTGTTCAACATATACTTGAATGGGCTTCCGAAACCTCCCGAGACGATCAAACTGGTCGGGTATGCGGATGATCTGACAATACTGGCCTCTCACCCTGACTGGAGAGTTGGAGCTGACAGACTGGACACCTACCTCCCAGCCCTCACCAGCCATCTTGGTGAACTAAAGATGGACATCTCGGCAGCTAAATCCAGTGTAACGCTCTTCACCACCAACACGAAGGAATGTCGTGAAGTACCAGATATTGTGATCAACGGTGAGCCACTTCCTCCAATTAGAACCCCCAAAATCCTTGGTGTCACCTTGGACCAGATGGGAACCTACCGTCAACACGCCGAAGGACTAAAGACAAGGGCAACAAAAAGATTGAATGTCCTCCGAGCAATCGCAGGAAGAAAATGGGGACAGAAGACCGAAACAATGCTGAACACCTACAAAGCAACCACAAGAGCAGTCTTGTCTTACGCAGCACCCATCTACTCGCCCCAACTTGCCGAATCACATTGGACTTCCTTGCAAGCAGCACAAAACAAAGCCATTCGAATCGCAACTGGAAACCTTGCAATTGCAGACACTCAGCACCTGGCATACGAGAGCAAACTTCTTCCAGTTAAAGAACACAACCTCATGCTCAGCAAACAATTCACCGCCAAGGCCAGGCTTCAGCCCAACCATCCATCTCACCGCATCTGCACTGAAGCAAAACCTCCCAGGGCAGTCAAAAAGCACGCCAAAGACATAGACATAGTATTAGGTGATTCGGACTATAAAGTGGCCCTCAGAAAAATACACACGGAGACCGTCAGAGATTTTCTTAGAAATAGTCGACCCAACCCAGTTCTGGGAACTAAACCTCCTAGAATACATAAGTCCACGTCCCAACTATCCAGAGAAAATCAGATAACTCTGTCTCGTAGCGGCCGCTCTAGTTTCCTTAACAGTTACCTCCACCGAATAGGGGCCAATGAATCTCCCCTCTGCCCACTGTGTAGGATAGAGCCGCATACTTCGAGACATATTTTTTCGTGTCGCTGTAACCCCACTTCACTTAGCCCTATCGACCTTTGGTATAGGCCGCACTCGGTTGTTGATTTCATGTTCAATTAAATCTCTCCAAAAAAAAGTGAAAGAAAAAAAAAGAAAAAAAGAGAGTAAATAAAAAAAGGGAGGAAAGAGAGAGTGTGGGCTTATAACGCTGGAGGGTCGAGAGCTTCAACGACTTCCTCCAGTGTCTCACGAAGGAAGATCTACCCGTTGGGCAAGACAACAACATGAATGTCTCAAGTTGTCCGAAAATTGTATCAGTCAAAATATTTAATTATCCGCAAAGTCGGAAGCATTCATGCGAAAGTCTAACTCTTCCCACCCCTGCTACACGCATCATCGAGAGAGCATCAACTGTTTCTACCTTGCCAAACTGTATCTCATTTCTTGGAACACGAGGTAAGAATGAAAGAGAGGGAGATTTTTAGTACATCACGATTAATTAATTGCTTCATCAAATTATTTTGCCTGATTGGAATATCAAATTCGAGTTTAGCTAAGATTTTAACCAAGCGAACGAGTGCAAGAAGGAGTAGGTCATTAAAAAGGAAACAATTAAAAATTAGTATAAAGTTTAATGCGTTGTGTCTTTTGTATGTTGAAATGCTTTTTCTACCACGAAAAAAAGCGGCTCGGTAAGGAGCGAAACACGAAAACCTTCTCAACTACATCAGAAGTCCTCGTCAGAACACCCTATATAAACCTATTCGGATTGCTTTAAACTGCCCCGTTTCATGCTCGAATAGATTGATTTAAAATTTTTGAACTGTATTCATCTGACTGTATCTCTTGATCTGCTGCATACTCTCGAGCGTTGAAGTAAATTTGGATGGAACACGGATAGTCTGCATCGAAGATGAACTCGATACGATATAGGTCGTCGCTTTCTTGCGAAGAATTTTCAGACTTGGGCAACCTGATAATAATCACGATTGAGAACATTTGTTGAAGTTATTCTGTTCCAAGAGACCAGGTCGGGCACAGAGGAATCACCAAAATTGTGTACTCGCAACCATTTGTACCTGACACTTTGTATCCGAAACTTTTTACCTACTATCAAATCGACAAAAAAATGATATTCTGAGATTTTTTTTCAGACGGCCCTGTTCTCAAGCTGTACGGCCTCGTTAGCGCAATCCTTACCTGAGCGAAGAAAACAAATTTTTCACGGTACAAAGTGTCGTTATACGGGCGCAGAGGGGGCGTGGGACGGAATGCAGAGTTTGACGGGTATCTTTAAAAAGTCTAAAAAATTGGCCCATGTACACTCGATCCGCAGTTGGCGATCGTATTTTCGCCCATTTGTTGACGGGCGCAATGAGGCTCTTTTACCAACGCGTTTACGAAACGATTGCAAGAACAAGCTCCTGAGTTTATTAAGAAAAATGAATTGTTCATGTTTTAGAACAAAGACATCTGTTTTAAAAACGGATACTGGGCTTCTGCTTGTTGAGAAGAAGGTTTTAATTTTCACCTTCGAGGCAAAGAAGCTTTCATTAAATTTTTTTACTCAATTTCGAAAAAAAACAACATTTTGAAGGAATTTTTTATTTTTTTTAGATAAAAAATTTTCACCCGTTTTTTGTCTACCCTTCAACCCTAGTAGATCTCTGGCATACGTACAACGTAAGAGTCTGGAACATTAATAAACTTCCAATTAATCGTCCTTGACTATTGATCTGTTTGAAAAACCTCTGCTCACAAATTAAATTTTCACTGACGAACTTACTTGACAAACTTGACAGATTCCTTGCGTATGTTGACATAGAGGTTGAGTGGCCTGACGGGGTCGGTTATTTGCTGTTTTGCATACGGGAACTAAAATACAAGTGTTCCTAATGCATCATTGGAGGCTCTTCTCTTCTTTTGAGAAGAGTGGGTTGATCTTTTTTGTATTTCCTCCGATGAAATGCAATTCATGCATGATTCGACTTCAAGCCAATTATTTTGACACTGCTCCTTTTTCGGCTAATTGTCACGCGTGCATTTAGATGAACTATCTACCCGCATCAAATAAAGTCACATCTCATTAGCAATAAGACTGAGATAAATTGTGAAGCGTAAGTTCAGGCTTTGAAATACGTAACCTCAGGTTAGAAACTGATTGATCTTAGGTTCCAACATACGATATCTGAAGCTCAAGGCTAGATCTAGCTCGACCCGCATTTTAATGCCTAGTAGTAATGTCAAATAAGAACCTTTGTTTTTGATTTTTTTTTTTTTAAATTGGCAAACAGTGGTTTTTGATACCGAACTGAATCATTACATCTTCAAATCGATTCGAGATTGTTGCTTTCGCTCGAAGAGTTAACGTGTGTGGTCTTTCAAGTATCCAGCCTTCTGTATTTTTCTTCCATCTTGTTACATTTGGTACCCCTTTTCTCTCCGAAATTCCAGCTCTACTTTTTGTATCAATGATTCAGTACAACCAACCAGTACAGGCTTGTCGCCCAGAATGTCAAGATCCGAATTCTCCCCCAAACAAGAAAGCTTCTGGCTTGGCCAGCTCGTATTTCTCTCCACCCATGAGAAAGTGAGTTCCGAAATAGGGTCCTGAAAATCGAGGAAAATTTGAAAAGTAATACAGAAGACCCTTGATAACGGGAGAGAACCAGCACTAAGCCGTGATTTACTCACTACGATCATTTTGTTACTTTAAAAAAAAGACCGATGATGTATTTATTGCTTTTAAAGAAAAACGAAATGAGCAGCCAAAACTAAGAACATGATTAAAAATTCAGAGAAAGGGTTCTTTTTTTCTATGGAAACGACTGACTTCGTTCGCTCACACACGTGGAGTAAGTGTGCTGGGGGTGCTGATCATCGTCTGCTCCAGTTCCTCGCCTTCCCCTGCCATCTCTCCCATCTCTACCAGTCCCGGGTCTGACAACCCGGTGAACCCGACCGACAACCTGGCCCATCGGTCGCCCGCCTGTAAGTTATCGCGATAGATTGTCAACTTTTTCGAATTTCTAGCGAGAAACTCACGAAAAACGAAGAAAAAACGTATTTCAGAAAGCGATCAAGAAGAGCAGTCACAACAAGTGTTTAACAGGATAAAAAGATAAAGATGAAAGTCTTTATATGTGAACAGCAGATCCCCCGATGGTCGACCGAACTCATTCAGCGGGATTGAGCGCTTCTTATTCAGGCAGTGACTTAGTTGTTCAACTGAGCTCTTTAGTGATGAAGAAAATCGTTCAACTGAGACCATCTGGCAAGTCACGAGAAGATACTTAATCATAAACAATGCACAAATCGATCAACTCGCAAGACTTGACTGAAAAATGAAACCAGTCACGACTAAATTTTGATGTGCTCTAGCGTACTGTGTTCGATGTGTACTTCAGTTCGGAATGTGTTCACTTGGGGGTAAAAAAAGTTTGCAATAATTGAAATTTCAGTGTTTTTAGTGAACTTTTGGAGAAAGCTGACAAATGCTGCGGCTGTTCAAGTTAAGAATCAAAGGTTTGTGTTTTTTAATCTTCCTTCATTGATTGGATAAAAATTATATATTGTCTCTTCATTCTCTCATAATACTTTCTCTCAAGCAATGGTGATTCTTTTGGGTAGGCACTGTTTGCGTTTATGCCCCCCCCCCTACCAGAGGTTCCATGGGTCATACGTCTGACTTATCTACATTTAAAAAAATTAACCTTTTAAATTTTTTTTTCATCAAAAAATTATTTTTACATAAAAAAAACGCTTAGGCTTAGGCAAAAGTTCACGCTAACGAGACCGTATGAAAAAAAAGCCACTCTCATCTGACCCATGGAACCTCCGGTAGGGGGGGGGGGCATAAACTCAAACAGTGCCTTTGGGTAATACAAACTTTTAAGAAAGTTCTTTTTTCAAACGTGGAAGAATTGAATCGAGCAAGCTTCATGCGGTTTTCGCATTGAGCCGGGTTGTTTTAAACTTTTTAATACCAATTCTCAAAACATGAATTTACTATTGGTGACAATCGCATGAAAGAAATGTAGTTTTTTGCTTATTTCTGTTGTGTTTTGCTTCATTTGATACAGTGAATAAGTGATTTTTTCGATACAGTCTGTTTGCTTAGCTTTATGGCCTTTTGAGCGCGAAATTAGTTTGTGATCAAGCCCGAAATCTCCATTAGAACAGGTTTTGACAATTTCTCATTAATTATTAAACCTTTTTTTAGAAATAATCAATAGATTGATTGGTACTTGTTTAGTTCGACGTAGGCTCCTCAACCCTGCATTCTGATGCACGATGTTGCTCCTTTTCTTTCTCATTTTCCTCTCTTTCTAATCTTTCTCCATGTTATTCTTACATTAAAATACGCTTAGGCTTAGTAATATTTTCGCTAACGAAGCCTTACGGCTTAGGCTAATGAGGCCGTATCAAATAATCAATCATAAATCCGTGACTCCGCCTCCCGAGCGAAGAGGGGCGGAGCCTACGTCGATCTGGACAAGTACCCAGAGATTTGATTGTTCATTTAGTTACTAATCTGCATCTAACTGAGGATAACATACTATAACGAAAAATGAAAAAAACGAGTATATCCAGGAGAGATCTCGTAATCTCTCTCCGACGTTACTCTCATATACAATCGTATCTAACGCTACTTACACGAAAGAAAGCTATTTATTTCAGAATGTCAACCGCGGCGGTTTTCTTCTACTGCATTCGAGAAAAAAGCGGATGAATACTTCAACAAGTATACGCACGCCGATATGAAGGCGTACTTGAGAGCGTTCGGATCTGCCGGAGCAGTTCATCTTTCTACGTTAGAGAGAATTCCTTAGGTTAATATTGAGTGCGCAAGAATGCATTGGGTTCTATTGGGTGAACTGCAAAACCGAATATCAAAATAAGAAGAAAATCTCACAAAACGGAAGGTTCTGAGAAGCATCAGAAGAAAAACAAGAAAATCTCACAAAACGGAGAAGCATCATAAAAAGCATCAAAGAATCACAGTAGAAAGGCTTGTATCACACAGAAAAGTATCTTTATCATCATATTGTATGTAATTAGGATATGTCACACTCATGTCATTGTTAAAAAAGTGGTATGAACCCTGCGCGAACATGTTTTTCCACTTTAATGAACGCAAAATTTTTTTTACATGATAGTGTAGTCCGATGGTGCGAAAATCTAACGGAACGTTTGCGCGCACGTAAAAAGTTAAAATGACTTCAGCAAAAAAAATCAAAAATTTTTTATCCGAGTTTTTTTTTTATTTTGTCATGCCAAAAAAAAGTCAATCGCGCGGACGTGCATACGAGCATCAAACTCACTGTAGCAGGGTCTGGTTTTTGTATTTCATAGTTTAGTTGTTTCCAAAGAAATAGCACGTTTCAGCAGTAATATTTTTCATCAAGAAATAGGTCTATTTTTGAGAAGGCAGGCAACGACTTTTTGAAGAAAAGAAGTGACACACCGAACTGATTATTGTTTTTTTCCGTCCGAGTACTTTCTTTTTCCATTCCGAATAACACTTCTCTTTTGGACATATTAGAGTATGTGTTTTACTTCAAAAAAAGTGTAACGGAAACGTTATACATACAGACTCTTTTTTATTGTTACTCCCATTCATTTCTTCTCTCCTTTTTTCATATGTTTCTTTTCATATGTTCAATTCTACTCTCCAATGTGTTTTCTTCTCGGCGATAGTCGTTGCGATCTCTTCTGTTCCCGCTTCCAGTAACATTTTCCAGTAAGCTTCCAGTAATTTTTTTGACCTCTGGGTGACCTATCGACAAATCAAGACATTTTACCTATGCATGTACGTATCCGCCGCATAAGAGTGACATGTCACTATGATATCCCTGGGTCTAAGACATGTTTGTAAAAGCCAAGCAAGTTGGAAAAGGTATTGGGGAAAACGATAATCATGAAAAGAGAAGTAGAGAAAAATTATAATAGAACGAAAAAATAAGAGAATGTAGATTTTTGGCGCGTACATGTATCTGCCGACAAAGCTGGTTGTTGTTGTTGTCACGCTATGCATCGTCCGGCTCCGGTTGAGGCCGGGTCGGGAGACCAAGGAGCTCCGCGGTCTCGATGGGTTTGTCCCAGAGAGCGGAAACATCGAGGGATGTTGGAGACATCGAACAATGGAACTGAAGACAGGTTGCTACAACGATGTCCGCCTTCACAAGGTGCAGCATGACAGTCTCAGGACTGCAAAGGACATCAAAACCCTTCTCCGGACGCATCTTGTCCGAAGAACACGAGAACTTCTCTCATTAAAGAGAGTGTTCATAACCAAGTCTTCGATGCGGGATGCTTGCCGGCAACAACAACAACAACATGGAACTCATGACATTAGTCGTGGCCAGGCGTTCCGCAGTCTGGGCACATGTCTTGGGTAGTGGGGTCCAGTCGGTTCCGATAAGACATTACGATAAGATAAGACATGTAGAAGGTGACAGTGGCCTGATCTGAGCTGGCATAGGGTGCGGCGAGTGGATCGGGGTAGGGAAACTTCGTCCTTCGAGATCATCGGTAGGCGGTCGTTAATGATCTTGTTGAGGGGGGTGGGGCACTGCTGATGCGACATGCGAGCTGTATGTATCGATGTCAGCAGAGTCCTCTTACAAAGCTGGTCTGGTTCCTATTAAACCCCCGCTGAAGAGGATGAGCTAGTCATCTATGTATGTACTTTATCTGATGGTTTTTGTTGATAATTTTACTTTACGGTCTCCTGGTGAGCAACCAAATTGTTTGCGAGTAACGTTTTTCTTTTTTTTAAAAAAAACTTTATCTTACGAAGGAACAAGTTTCTCATTATAAACAAGGGCCCGCTCAAGTTACGTAGTCAGAAAAGGTGCACGTCAAAAAAAAAATTTTCTCGACTTTTTTCTGTGGTGTTTTCACCTGTTACTAATGAACGTTTTAAGTCCTAAAATTCAAATTGCTTACTAAAACAGAGCTTGAAAAGAAAAAAAAGCATAAAGTTTTGACGCCAGAAAAAGAATGAGTCGAAAGACGCCTGAAATATAAGAATGAGTCCTTGGAGCTCAGTAATTTTGCATCATATCTGTGAAGTGACCGAAGTACCCCAAATAAAATTTTCAGACGGAAGAGTTAGTTTTAGTGTGAAGAGTTAGTGTTAGTGTGAAGAGTTAGTGTTAGTGTGAAGAGTTAGTGTTAGTGTGAAGAGTTAGTGTTAGTGTGAAGAGTTAGTGTTAGTGTGAAGAGTTAGTGTTAGTGTGAAGAGTTAGTTTTAGTGTGAAGAGTTAGTTTTAGTGTGAAGAGTTAGTTTTAGTGTGAAGAGTTAGTGTTAGTGTGAAGAGTTAGTGTTAGTGTGAAGAGTTAGTTTTAGTGTGAAGAGTTAGTTTTAGTGTGAAGAGTTAGTGTTAGTGTGAAGAGTTAGTGTTAGTGTGAAGAGTTAGTGTTAGTGTGAAGAGTTAGTGTTAGTGTGAAGAGTTAGTGTTAGTGTGAAGAGTTAGTGTTAAACATGAGAAGAGTTAGTGTACTTAAATTTCTCTGATATCCAGTTGAATCTACATAGTTGTGGGCGTTATCTAGTGTTTCAATTAAAGCACTTTGTTAGTTGACGTTGTTGTTTGCCTATAAATTCCGTTAAATGGGAGTCTTTAAGGAACTTATTGTTTAAAGTTTACTTTGGAAAGAAAAAGTTTACGGAAAAGGTCTTTTCATCTTATTCAGCGGTCTTCTTCGCGTGACCATTCATTCACTGTACTAGAAGGATCAGAGGCTTCTACACAAGTCCCTTGACTAGTTTCTGTCTTCTTCGCGTGACCATTCATTCACTGTACTAGAAGGATCAGAGGCTTCTACACAAGTCCCTCGACTAGTTTCTCCACAAAACTGATGCGTTGAATATTTCATTTCAATATAAGTTGACGCAAGGTTTTTATCCGGAAACCATCGAGAGGGGAAATAGTCGTTAATTGAAAGCAGTTTAAGAGATGTGCAGCATCTTTTGTAATAAGCGGTTTTATCGTGAGAGAATGTATAATGTTGCATTCAATCACAAAAATTGATTTGTTCGTCACTTGTTTTCAGGCATCCCACTCTGCCAGGAATATCCACAATCTCCATCGACTTCCCTGAGAAGAAAAATGCATTCAGTGGTTCGCGTCATTCAAAATATTCTTCTTGATTTTTTTCTCATTTGTTCTTTTTTATAGGTTATATAGGATTGAAAAAGATCATCTTCTAATCTGAGGGTGCATATCTACTTACATACAAATGATTGAGCTATTGTTCAGAAAAAAAGCTAAGAGAACAAGGCATATGAGCCTTTCATATAACACTATCGCACGGAATAGCAATGTGTCCCCGTGGTGTAATGGTAACACGCGCTCCCGGTTTGAGTCGAGATGGCTGGGTTCGATCCCGCCCGGGGGACTAGCTTTTTTTGTGCGATAGTTCAATCATTTGTCATCTTAACCAGGCGTCACTGCCTTTGAAGAATTACTTACATACATAGACAGTGTGTCACGAGTTCGTTAGCAATCCTAATTATTCTCTCGCGGAGACGTGTAGGAAGATCAAGAACATTTCTAATGAAAAACCGTCTTGTACTAAAACGCGTCCGGATTAGCAGTGGATCCGTCCGGATCCGGATTAGTAATGTTGCAAAAATTCATGTTTTTCAAACGAAATAAAAAAGTTTAGTTTTAACTTCTTGGTTAACAAATATTAATTTTCCACTGTTTGTAGAAATGCTGTGACCGCTTCTACTTTTAGCAGGGCCCACCGTGGTGAAGAGTACAATAGATTTCGCATAGTTTTTGTTGCTTGCCTCTGAGGAGGGGGGGTTGTCGTTAGTTTACTAAATCCTATTGCAGCTCTATTCTCTGAAAAAGTTTTGGGGATCATGTATATTTCTTTAACATTATGAATCTTTCTCGCGTTGATTCCGGCGTCGATACAGGGTAGGCACTTCTCTGAGGTAAGAAAAGGCTCATTCTGCTAGGACTGGGGGACTTCCAGTGTTGTTGAGAGGGATTAATACAGTAAATCATTGAGGAAAAGCAGATTATGGATTTTGACCGAGCACTTGCTATGAAAAAAAGAACACATATAAACAACATTTTTATTACTAGCCTATCTTGAAAAGCGCATACATAGATTCAACTCCCAGTGAGGGTTAAAGAAATTGCTTAGGTTAATAGCAAGCACTTTTCGAAATTTTTCGACTTCTTGACTTGAAGTGGACCTGTTCAGTTCGGGGGAGAGATAGAGGCGGGGGCGGGGGTGAGGTAGGAGTCGAACTGGTGACAATGTCTCTATGATGGCTCAGGGAAAATGATGGTAGAGCTGCATGAAGCAGTGGAGAAAATGATGTCGTGCAAGCAGAGCAAAGCACTTCTCATCAGATCCCGAACGGCTCCCTTCTGCAGTGGGGCTGATCTGGAGCTTGTCAAGAAAGTCAGCCTTCTTATTCAAATCATTCGCGAAGGCGGACTTCCGCTTAAAATTACAGAATGACTGTCAAAGCCTTTCTTGTGTGTTTAAATAAGCTATCCGCTCTGAATATTCAGATCCTTCTCTCAGACTATTCCTTACAAACTATTCGAAGGATGATAAATCTTCAAATGCTAAGTTACACAGTTTGAATGCTTGAAGGCGTGACGCCTGGTTAAGATGACAAATTGTTGAACTATCGCACAGAAAAAAGCTAGCCCACCGGGCTGGATCGAACCCATACCATCTCGACTCAAACCGGGAGCGCGTGTTACCATTACACCACGGACACATTGATATTCCGTGCGATAGTGTTATATGAAAGGCTTATATGCCTTGTTCTCTTAGTCACGCATGCTTATCGAGCAATTGCGTCATGAATGGAGCGTAACTCCAGAGTTCACAATTAAGACAGAAGAGAGATGGAAGATGGATGATAAATCTTCAAGTTCCAAGTTAAACAGTTTAAAGGCAGTTGTTGTGTGCAAGAAAGATCTGCCTCTCGCGCGCGATCCGTATCGCGTAAGAGAGCGAGACTAAGAATTAGGATTGGCTGGATTGAACTATATTGATATTGGACTCTAGACAACTTGGACTATATTGTATCATCTCTGGAATTGTTGGACTACAAGAACAAGGAACATAACATCAGTGACGCCTGGTTAAGATAACCATGATTGAACTATTGCACAGAAAAAAAGCTATTCCACCGTACGGGATCGAACCCATACCATCTCGACTCAAACCGGGAGCGCGCGTTACCATTACATCACGGGGGTCGCGACGGAGGTCACCTACACGCGGTGCGACTGTGGACGACGCTACATGGCGTCGGACCCAATGGACCTCCAAAACAAAACTTCCCAATGGAATCTCCCGCAAGGGACAACGAGGACGGCTTCCCCCGAAACCTCATTTTTTCTAACACGGATCAGAAAGACCTAGCGTCTCTGATCCGAATACTCCTCCAAATCGCTGGTATCGAGACTAACCCAGGCCCAAGATGGCCTTGTTCTGTATGCTCTCTTAACGCGCCTTCGAATTGTGTTAATTGTAGCAAATGTAAGAAATGGGTACATTTCCGCTGTTCCAACCTTAACAATCTTAATGATTGGAACCCCCAATGGAGATGTAGAATTTGTGAGAGAGCCCCGATCCAGCAGACTGCCTCCCAGACGGTAGCTAACCTGAGGATAATCCAATGGAACGCTAATGGACTGAGAGCCCGACTAACCGAGCTAGAGGACCTTTTACATGAGTTGAATATTCACGTAGCACTCATCCAAGAAACCAAAATGGATGCTAGTATTCCATCTCCGAATATCGTAGGTTACACGATCATAAGAAAAGACCGCTCCAACTTTGGAGGCGGACTTGCGATACTAGTCAAAGAGAATATTCGCTATGCTAACGTGACCTCCCCAACAACGGACCAGACAGCCGAAACACTCAGCGTGGACGTGCCAACCGACCAAGGAACCATAAGAATCTGCAACATTTACATCCCACCTCGATCGTCCTGCCCCAACACATACGCGCCGAACTTCAACCGACTCCTAACACAGAAGAAACCATTCATTGTCGGTGGAGACTTCAACGCACACAATAAAGTTTGGAGTGAAGGTACGGAGGATAGCAGAGGAGATGAACTATGCGACTTCATTGACGACAGCGATCTTGTATGTCTCAACAACTCAAAGATGCCCACAAGACAAAAAGCATCACCAGACATCACTCTCGCCTCGAACGACATAGCCATCGACTGCAACTGGTCAACAATCAACAGAATGAACTCTGACCACCTCCCATGCCTGATTGACGTCGAAACACAGCCATCCAACATCTCAAACGCACGTTGTTATACAAATTACAACAAAGCGAATTGGGAAGGCTTCGAAAGGGACATCAACAAGATTCTCATGGATTTCCCATTCGCCGGCAACTCAGTTCAGATGCACAAATTCCTGACCACCACCTTGACCAAAGCGGCTAAGAACAACATTCCCCGTGGAAAGGTGCCAAAATACACGCCTCACTTGAGCGAAGATGTGAAGAAGCTGATTACAGAACGGGACCAAATGAGGAGGGACAATCCTACGGACCCCTCACTCCCCTCAATAATGGCCGAAATCTCCTTCCGCATCAACCTCGAAAAGAGGAAGGCTTGGGAAAAGTACATATCTGAAATTAGCCACAACGAACCGGGCAACAAACTCTGGAAAAC
>OZ057409.1:24375530-24473842 GCA_964056735.1 Allodiplogaster pararmata
CTCGTATGCACGTCCGTGCGATTGGCTTTTTTTGTGAGGACAAAAGAATACACTCGAAAAGTTTGTTAGATTTTGTTTAGCTTAAGTCATTTCAACAACTTACCACGTGCGCGCAAACGTTCCGTAAGGACTATGACACCACCGGGCTACACTATCATGTAAAAAAATTTTGCGTTCTTTTAAGTGGAAAAACATGTTTTCGCAGGTTCTTCCCACTTTTTTTTTAACACTGACATCATCGATTGAACTGTCGCACAGAAAAAGCTAGTCCATTCCTACCGAGCGGGATCGAACCCAGACCATCTCGACTCAAACTCGGAGCGTGTGTTAGCTTTACACCACGAAGACACATTACTATTCCGCACAATAGTGTTATATGAAAGGTTGATTGATAATTAGTTCTGAGTTCATTCATTCATACATTTTGAATTCACCAATTTTCTATGAATGCAGCTCAACAGAGATGAGGGGGGTATTCATCATACACACCATCATGTCCGGAGCTCTTCGGAGTCTCTACGATCTTCCTGTGCCTGTCATAGCCGCAGTTGATGGCTATTGCTATTGCGGTGGCTCTGAACTGGTCGCCGCTTGTGACATCCGATTCGGTGCTCAGAATTGCAAGGTATGTTTGGCTGATTGAGAATGAGAGAGAACTAAAAGATATACGTATACTCTGTAGAAAATTTTCTGGTCACAGCGAATCTGAGTTGGAGTCTGAATTTGAAAGTCCGAGTTTGACATACGACGAAAATGTAGATATCGACTTTCCCCCTCATATCTTGTATAACTTTCTTTCTTCTTCTTCTTCTTAGCGTTGTCCCGCGCCGGCCGAGGTCGGAGTAGGGTCCGCTGTACGGCTTCTAGCTCTCCAGAAACATCTGTCCGTTGCGTCTTCCGAGTGGAGTCTTGCAAGGCGCAGGTCTTGGTTGAGCGTATCCATATATCTTGTCTTCGGTTTGCCTCGAGGGCGTTTGCCTGGTACTTCCATGTCAAGGGCGTGTCTTGCGATGTTGGTCGCGTCTCTTCGCATCACGTGTCCATACCATCTAACTCTCCCTTCTCGCATCTTGTCTTGTATTGGGGCAACGCCGAGTCTCCCTCTCACAATCGTGTTACGCACACAATCTAGGCGAGTCAGTCCTAGTGTCCAGCGTAACATTTTCATCTCATTCGTGTGGATGATGTTCTCGGTTATACGCGTTGTAGGCCAGGTCTCCGTCGAATAGAGAAGCACGGGACGGATTGCTGTTTTATACATCTTTCCGTGTATGCCAGCTGTGATATTCCTATCACAGAGGACACCTGTAGCTTCTCTCCATTTCATCCAAGCTGCATTTACTCTTTGGCGTGCCGCTGCATTTGTTGACGTGTCTGAGGAGATGACAGAACCAAGGTACTTGAATTCGGAGGTCTTCGGGAGCGGTTCACCGCTGATGTGAACAGTTCCCGATGTTTGCACTCCGATTTCCTGGTACTCGGTCTTCTTGATGTTGAGGCGTAAGCCATGCCTACTAAGAGCGTCATTCCATTCTTGGGTGCGTTTCTCGATTTCGGCACGTGTAGGAGCAGCAAGGAGAATGTCGTCGGCGTATGCGATGGTTGACGGAGCCGGAGTCAGTAGAGGACGCGTGACGGTATCCATAACAAAAATGAAGAGAAGGGGAGACAAAGCACTCCCTTGGTGCACTCCAACGTTTACTGCGAATGGCTCTGTGATGCCGACCGGAGTTCTGACAGTACTCTTTGAATCATCGTACATCGCCATTGTCCATCGAATGTACTCTTCAGGAACCTGATGATCGCGCAATGCATATGAAATAAGATCATGGGGGACTCTGTCGAACGCCTTTTCCAAATCGAGGTAGGTCAGATGGAGAGGTGATCTTTTCTCTGCGTGCTTCTCGACGAGTAAACGGAGTGCAAATATTGCATCTGTTGTGCCTCTTCCGTTCACGAACCCGCATTGCTGAGCTGGAAAATCGACGATATCTCGTATGCGTGAATCCAGTATCCTCTCAAATATCTTCATAGTGTGGTTGAGAAGACGTATTGGACGGTAGTTGCTGCACACTCTGGTATCGCCTTTTCCTTTGAAGACTGGAACGGTCGTGGAGTAGCGCCAGTTATGTGGGATTTGGCCTTGCTTTACGATGGTGTTGAACAGGTGCACGAGATGTGCTAGTCCAACATCACCCGCAAGTTTCCAGGCTTCGGTGGCTATGTCGTCCGGTCCAGCCGCTTTCCCAGTCTTCATCTTAGAGAGTGCCTTCTTCACTTCCTCGGCCGTGATGGTTAGCACGGGTCCTTGTATGGCGTGGGAAGTAGGGATGGGAGGGTGCTCAAACTCTTGGCCGCTCATTTCTTCGAAATGTTCGCGCCACCTGTTTCTGACTTTTAAAGGGTCAGTGACGAGCTTTCCTTGTTTGTCCCTTATCGTGGCTGCTCTCTGGATGTCCAAGGTGTTACGGTGTCGAGCCTTGGCAAGCCGATAGATGGCTTTATCGCCTCCTGGTTGGTTCATCTTCTCATAGAGATCGCGGAAGTAGGAGGCTTTTGAAACTGCGACAGCTCTTTTGGCGGCTTTCTTGGCTGAGCTGTATGCAGCGCGGTCGTCAGCCTCATTTGACGTCCTCCATCTCTTGTAGGCATTCTTTTTCGCCTTGATCGCATCCTGAACTTCGGAGGTGAAAAACCAGGTGTCTTTCTCGATTCTTGGCTTTCCGGGTTTCGTCTTTCCGAGGATGCTTGCGGCGGGTGCTCTGCTGCTGTCTTCAAGAAGCTTCCAGTGTTCATTTATGTCCTCTGGAAACTGCTTGTAGAGTGCAGGAGGGAGTAGATTGCGATGGATGATGTGCATGAGAGAGAGAGAGAGAGACGTTCTGCTTTCCCAGTCGAGCGCCACCATTTGACACGTGTGCATTCAGGATTACGAGAAGGCTGTTTCTGCGACTTCAATACGCTGTAGTCCATAAAGAGAGGGTGGTGCTGAGGTGCAACATGGTTTGATGGAATGACCTTTGCATCTTTCGCGTTCCGCAGCTTTGCTCTCAGGATTAACCAAAAGTCAATTTGACTCTGATTTCTTCCGCTCTCGTATGTGAGTCCGTGAGATCGTCTCTTTTTGAAAAAGGAGTTCACGACTGCTAGATCGCATCGAGCACAGAAGTCAAGTAGCCGTTGACCCTCAGCATTTATCGTTCCGATTCCATGTCCTCCATGTTCTCTCTCACGACCTTGTCGATCTGAACCGATGTGAGCGTTAAAATCTCCGCCGATTAAGATGTCTTCATGAGACTCTCGGAGTTTGATAACTTCCTCTAGAGAGTCGTAGAAGTTCTCCTTATCAGCGTCGCTACATCCTTGTTGAGGTGCATATGCTGAGACGACAAGGAAGTGATTGTTGGACGAAGAAATTCGGACGGCCATGACTCGATCTGTAGATCTGTAGAACGAATGACTTCGGTTACATCATCAGCAATTTTCGAGGAGAGGATAATGCCAACACCATTTCTTGTTGATGACGTGCCATGGTATATCAACTTGTATCCGTCTCCTATCGGCTTCGACTTGCTTCCTCTCCATTTCGTTTCCTGTACAGCAGCAATGTCAACCCTTCTTGCTTCTAGCATTGCGGCCAGCTCTCTACTGCGTCCCGTCAGTGTTCCAACATTCAATGTGACGAGGCGAATTTGGGCTGTACGCCGCGCAGACATACCCCGCCCATGGGTAGCTGCCTGTCCTCGCATATTTGACGGTCCTGGCGGACAAGGTAAGACCGCGTCGCTTCCGGGGGACGCCCTAGCTTTGGTGATATAACTTGAAGAACTTGAAGCCATGGTTTACAACAAGGGTATTCATGCGATCGGCCTGTTGAGTGGATGGTCAATCCAGCCTGGCATCGCGGAACGTGTTTGTCGGGAGTTCCTGCTAATCCTTGACCGTAGAAAAGCAGAAGATTAATCGAAAAGACGCCTCGACTCGTGTGGCCTGGACTAACCCCTCTCCGCCTGGCCATCTGGCGGATAGAACCACTGCCGGAAGTGGACTCGTCCAAAGGGGGCCCAATTTTAGCCTCACTCAGGACGTCGTGATTCCGGCAATCATGGTAGTAGGGCTGAGTGAGTTTACACCTTCCCACCGACTTTGAGGTATTGGGGCTAGGGAAGGTCATATCTTGTATAACGTTCTTAAGAAATTGTCCCTAAGTTTACACAATTCACTGAAAATATCAATCAATTTATTCTAAAACACTGCAATATCTCTTGCTCTACCATTCTCTCTACTATTTCAGCATTCATTTTTGACCGGTCAAATTCCTAACGAATGGAAAATGGGCGAAGTTGTACCAGTTTATAAACGCAATGAGGACAAATTTTTAGCAGAAAATTATCGACCAATAACGGTCACATCTGTGATTTGTCGTGTTTTTAAAAAAATACTTGGCAATCATCTCAGAATCAACTACAGTAATATCATTTCTCGGGGTCAATATGGTTTTCTATCGAAAAGGATCTGCGAACTACGGTTACTCAAAACAATAAGTGAATGGGAGGTAGAATTTAAAAACAAAAGGCAAATAGATGTTGTTTACTTCGATTTTTCTCGAGCTTTCGATAAGGTTTCACATCTCAAACTGGTTCAAAAACTAGGAATAGCTGCTCACATTGTTAGAAGGGTCTCAAATTTTCTAACTAATAGGTCTAATAAAGTTCGTGTTGACAAGGAGTTTTATAATCCATTACCTGTGATCAGTGGCGTCCCTCAAGGCACCGTACTTGGTCCACTTTTTTAAATTTTTTTTTTCATCAACGACATAAAACATGAAATAACCTCCAATGTTAAATTTTCCCACTGCAGATGATTTGAAAATCTACAGCCCTGATTCAAACTCCTTACAGAAAAGAATTGACAATATATTCAACTTATAAAGTCTTTTCGGTAGTGTGGTAGATCTGGATGTCAAGGGATACTCCCTCAAGGACACCAGAATTCTTTAAGATACAATTCAGGCTTGAAAGCCGTTTCTTGTCTTGCCTGCCACGCGGGACTTCCAAAGATAGCCTTTACAGGTTTATTCACAGAACCAACGAACGATTAAATAACGAACTAACGAACCAACTAACAAGAATAAATGATAGAGAAGGATGAGGAGTGATTAAGAGAGAGAGAGAATTATGAAGAGAGAGAGATGAGAGAAAAAACTAATTAAGAGATAATGAAAATTATGGTGAGAGAATGAAGAGAGAGGAAGAAGAAGTTAATAGAACCCGAAAACTAGAAGTGAAAATAAAGAAATGAGTAACTTACGTCACGTTACCCCGTTCACTTTCTAACTAGTCCTAGTAAGCTAACTTCGCGCCTTTCCGACGGCTTGACTGCCTTCTTCCGGAACTTGAATGAGCGTTTGAGATCGACGAGCGATTGAGATCTGCTACGTGCAACAGGACGTACCTGTCTCAAACTTGGGTAATTAAACCTATGTTCTTGAAACATAGGTGACAATAACGCGCGCGCGGAAGAAGACGAAGAAGACAGACTTCTAATACTATATTGAGTGATAAGGTTAAAGAGAAAAAGAAGAAATGTTTCCTACCGGAAGAAAGACCAAGTAAGAACGATGAGGTAAAAGAAAAAATAATATAACTTAAGCATAATAAGTTATTAACCTTAAAAGATAACTTATAAAGCTTAACATAACGAAAAACAACGAAAAAACAACACAACAAATGCAGCGACGTGTCGAATGTGGGCCTAAAATATTTTAGGAGAAACCTAAATTTGATTAGAGAAAGTTCGAGAAAGGCGTCGCCCTTACACTAAAATTACCTACACCAAAAAGGGGTAATCACAATATGATTATGATTACATTGGGGGCCCACAAAAACAAAGACAGCGACAAAGGAGCCGGTCCCGCGAGGTCCTCCTAGACGTTGCAGAACGGATTTTCCTCGCAGACTGCTCCGTGATGGGCGTCCTCGGTGGCGTGGCAGAAGGGGCATGCGATTGGCGGGCATCAATGTCCTCTGTTGAAAGATTGCAAGCAACGAAGGCATCTCGCCTTCTTTCTTCCAAAGTGGCGATTGCCCGACAACAAACCGCCTCGTGCGATTTGTCATGACACAGCAAGCATTCCGCTTTGGGACGGAATTGTGACGAATGGTCACCTGGTTCCGATGCCGGGAATCGAACCCGGGCCTTGCGGCGGGTGAGAGCCGCAAATCATAACCACTAGACTACTATAAAGTCTTTTCGGTATTGTGTGGTAGATCTGGATGTCAAGGGATACTCCCTCAAGGACACCAGAATTCTTTAAGATACAATTCGGGCTTGAAAGCCGTTTCTTGTCTTGCCTGCCACGCGGGACTTCCAAAGATAGCCTTTACAGGTTTATTCACAGAACCAACGAACGATTAAATAACGAACCAACTAACAAGAATAAATGATAGAGAAGGAGTAAAATGAGGAGTGATTAAGAGAGAGAGAGAATTATGAAGAGAGAAGAGAGAAAGAACCAATTAAGAGATAATGAAAATTATGGAGAGAATGAGAATTATGGAGAGAGAATGAAAAGAGAGGAACGAAGTTAAGAGAACCCGAAAACTAGAAGTGAAATAAAGAAATGAGTAACTTACGTTACGTTACCCGGATCACTATCTAACTAGTCCTAGTAAGCTAACTTCGCGCCTTTCCGACGGCTTGACTGCCTTCTTCCGGAACTTGAATGAGCGTTTGAGATCGACGAGCGATTGAGATCTGCTACGTGCAACAGGACGTACCTGTCTCAAACTTGGGTAATTAAACCTATGTTCTTGAAACATAGGTGACAATAACGCGCGCGCGGAAGAAGACGAAGAAGACAGACTTCTAATACTATATTGAGTGATAAGGTTAAAGAGAAAAAGAAGAAATGTTTCCTACCGGAAGAAAGACCAAGTAAGAACGATGAGGTAAAAGAAAAAATAATATAACTTAAGCATAATAAGTTATTAACCTTAAAAGATAACTTATAAAGCTTAACATAACGAAAAACAACGAAAAAACAACACAACAAATGCAGCGACGTGTCGAATGTGGGCCTAAAATATTTTAGGAGAAACCTAAATTTGATTAGAGAAAGTTCGAGAAAGGCGTCGCCCTTACACTAAAATTACCTACACCAAAAAGGGGTAATCACAATATGATTATGATTACATTGGGGGCCCACAAAAACAAAGACAGCGACAAAGGAGCCGGTCCCGCGAGGTCCTCCTAGACGTTGCAGAACGGATTTTCCTCGCAGACTGCTCCGTGATGGGCGTCCTCGGTGGCGTGGCAGAAGGGGCATGCGATTGGCGGGCATCAATGTCCTCTGTTGAAAGATTGCAAGCAACGAAGGCATCTCGCCTTCTTTCTTCCAAAGTGGCGATTGCCCGACAACAAACCGCCTCGTGCGATTTGTCATGACACAGCAAGCATTCCGCTTTGGGACGGAATTGTGACGAATGGTCACCTGGTTCCGATGCCGGGAATCGAACCCGGGCCTTGCGGCGGGTGAGAGCCGCAAATCATAACCACTAGACTACTATAAAGTCTTTTCGGTATTGTGTGGTAGATCTGGATGTCAAGGGATACTCCCTCAAGGACACCAGAATTCTTTAAGATACAATTCGGGCTTGAAAGCCGTTTCTTGTCTTGCCTGCCACGCGGGACTTCCAAAGATAGCCTTTACAGGTTTATTCACAGAACCAACGAACGATTAAATAACGAACCAACTAACAAGAATAAATGATAGAGAAGGAGTAAAATGAGGAGTGATTAAGAGAGAGAGAGAATTATGAAGAGAGAAGAGAGAAAGAACCAATTAAGAGATAATGAAAATTATGGAGAGAATGAGAATTATGGAGAGAGAATGAAAAGAGAGGAACGAAGTTAAGAGAACCCGAAAACTAGAAGTGAAATAAAGAAATGAGTAACTTACGTTACGTTACCCGGATCACTATCTAACTAGTCCTAGTAAGCTAACTTCGCGCCTTTCCGACGGCTTGACTGCCTTCTTCCGGAACTTGAATGAGCGTTTGAGATCGACGAGCGATTGAGATCTGCTACGTGCAACAGGACGTACCTGTCTCAAACTTGGGTAATTAAACCTATGTTCTTGAAACATAGGTGACAATAACGCGCGCGCGGAAGAAGACGAAGAAGACAGACTTCTAATACTATATTGAGTGATAAGGTTAAAGAGAAAAAGAAGAAATGTTTCCTACCGGAAGAAAGACCAAGTAAGAACGATGAGGTAAAAGAAAAAATAATATAACTTAAGCATAATAAGTTATTAACCTTAAAAGATAACTTATAAAGCTTAACATAACAAAAAACAACGAAAAAACAACACAACAAATGCAGCGACGTGTCGAATGTGGGCCTAAAATATTTTAGGAGAAACCTAAATTTGATTAGAGAAAGTTCGAGAAAGGCGTCGCCCTTACACTAAAATTACCTACACCAAAAAGGGGTAATCACAATATGATTATGATTACATTGGGGGCCCACAAAAACAAAGACAGCGACAAAGGAGCCGGTCCCGCGAGGTCCTCCTAGACGTTGCAGAACGGATTTTCCTCGCAGACTGCTCCGTGATGGGCGTCCTCGGTGGCGTGGCAGAAGGGGCATGCGATTGGCGGGCATCAATGTCCTCTGTTGAAAGATTGCAAGCAACGAAGGCATCTCGCCTTCTTTCTTCCAAAGTGGCGATTGCCCGACAACAAACCGCCTCGTGCGATTTGTCATGACACAGCAAGCATTCCGCTTTGGGACGGAATTGTGACGAATGGTCACCTGGTTCCGATGCCGGGAATCGAACCCGGGCCTTGCGGGTGAGAGCCGCAAATCATAACCACTAGACTACTATAAAGTCTTTTCGGTATTGTGTGGTAGATCTGGATGTCAAGGGATACTCCCTCAAGGACACCAGAATTCTTTAAGATACAATTCGGGCTTGAAAGCCGTTTCTTGTCTTGCCTGCCACGCGGGACTTCCAAAGATAGCCTTTACAGGTTTATTCACAGAACCAACGAACGATTAAATAACGAACCAACTAACAAGAATAAATGATAGAGAAGGAGTAAAATGAGGAGTGATTAAGAGAGAGAGAGAATTATGAAGAGAGAAGAGAGAAAGAACCAATTAAGAGATAATGAAAATTATGGAGAGAATGAGAATTATGGAGAGAGAATGAAAAGAGAGGAACGAAGTTAAGAGAACCCGAAAACTAGAAGTGAAATAAAGAAATGAGTAACTTACGTTACGTTACCCGGATCACTATCTAACTAGTCCTAGTAAGCTAACTTCGCGCCTTTCCGACGGCTTGACTGCCTTCTTCCGGAACTTGAATGAGCGTTTGAGATCGACGAGCGATTGAGATCTGCTACGTGCAACAGGACGTACCTGTCTCAAACTTGGGTAATTAAACCTATGTTCTTGAAACATAGGTGACAATAACGCGCGCGCGGAAGAAGACGAAGAAGACAGACTTCTAATACTATATTGAGTGATAAGGTTAAAGAGAAAAAGAAGAAATGTTTCCTACCGGAAGAAAGACCGAGTAAGAACGATGAGGTAAAAGAAAAAATAATATAACTTAAGCATAATAAGTTATTAACCTTAAAAGATAACTTATAAAGCTTAACATAACAAAAAACAACGAAAAAACAACACAACAAATGCAGCGACGTGTCGAATGTGGGCCTAAAATATTTTAGGAGAAACCTAAATTTGATTAGAGAAAGTTCGAGAAAGGCGTCGCCCTTACACTAAAATTACCTACACCAAAAAGGGGTAATCACAATATGATTATGATTACACAACTGGTCTTTAAAATGGGAATTACCTCTCGCAAAAAAATAAAACATTCTGTTTAAACCTGGGTTCCAATAATCTAAATCTCAAGTATTTTAAAGACAAAGTGGAAATATGTTCACGTAGTTTAGTTGAAGATCTAGGGATACATAGACTCTTCTCTAAAATTCGATTGGCATAGAAGTGGTCCGAGCAAAAAGGTTAACTAAGGTTTCTCAAATTTTCAAAGTATTCAAATATCTAGATTTACAAGGCTTCAGATCTGTTTATTTATCTTATATAAGACCCCTATTAGAACACGCCACCATTATTTTCTCTCCTCATCCTTGTAGCGAATTGGCCAGAAGATTAGAATATCCCCAGAGAATTTTCCTCAAAAAAGCCTTGATAAGATGTAGAGGCTCCACATTGAACTATGCAGAAAGGCTAAGACTTTTTGATTTAGAATACTTAACTGTAAGAAGAGCAAAGTATGATCTATATTTCTGGTTCAGATTAATTTGTGGTGCTTTAGATTGTGAAGTATGCAGGCGTCAAGTATCATTCAGGACATGCACTAATCTCAGAACCTCTGCCAGATCGAGCTCACTGCGCCTACTAAATGAAGAGAACTACAGACACAATCAATTTTTCTTCTACCGCGTCGTTGCTCCCTGGAACAGAATTGCCGATGATAATTCTGATATCAAAGAAGTCGAAGCCTTCCTCAAGATCCTAGAAGACTTCCCGCTGACCCAATACATAAGCCTACCTTCATACTTGACTTGACATTTGGAGAAAACGTCCAAGAAAACCACAGTTCCAAAATGCCCTCTCAAGTTCCCCATCATCCATGTCAGCGATAGCCAAAACAAGCTATCCTTTGATGATAAAGCTAATTCAAATCAAGTTCAAAAAAAATTGATTTAATAATATTTCTCGCGCTTGTTCCCGCCTCGTGGCAGGGTACGCGCTCCCCTGGAATGCGGGACAGATCTATCCTGGTAGAGCCAGTGGCTGCCTGCTAGATCTCTGCTAGTGTGAGTAGCAGCAGTAGGGAGAGTCAGATTCGTGCATGAGCAATACCAACATTTCTTAACCCACTTGGTTTGGGTGGATCTGTCCGGGGTGGGAGTCGAACTCGGGTCTCTTCGCACAATAGTCGCACACACGCTACCATTATGCCTCGCCTGGTATCAAAAAACTACAGATAATTAATCGTTTGAAAACTTGATCGGCACTGTCCCGACTCAATAAATCGATAACAGTGTATCGATCATGGTACCAGTGACTTTTGTTTGTACCATTTTCCGGTAAGATAAACATCCCCTGCTTCTAGGTGGGATTCGTGCAAGGCCGTATGGGAGTGAGTCCTGGTTGGGGAGGGGCTCATTCAATAGTGAGGGCGTTGGGCGCGTCTCAAGCTCTTCATTATCTGTCGACTGCTGCGTTGGTGAACGCAAGTGAACTTCTCCAGGTTTGCTTTCTCCTGCTTTCGAAAAACTTCGTGGTTTTTCCTCGACGTGTGAAAAATTAATGAGGAAAAAATTCTATTACGGTGAATGAAGCTTCCAAATTGTAGTATGGGCCTTAAAATGTGCATTATATTGTGTGCGTGTGTAGCTCAGTGGGTAGGAGCATTTGCCTGGAATGCGAAAGGTCGCGGGTTCGGTTCCCGTAAATAAATACTTTATTGCACAGTGCGAGTAGCGTATTCACATAAGTGAGGAATAGATCACGATTGAAAAAATACACAGGCATTTCACTTTTTCATAAAAGAAGTGAGAAAAATTTGGGTTTGAGAAGAAAAAAAAAGATACTTCACAGTAGAAAGTGCTTGTGCTTGAAAGTTTTATTTTAAAGTTGATAGTTTAGGCAATTGAAAATGTTACAAAGAAATTGTTACAGAGAAATGTTATGAATTAAAAATAACTTTTCATGTGCTCTCTGAACAAGCTGACAGTAGGATATGTCCTGAACTCATTAGGTATGTCGTTCCAACTCTCAACTACTCGGGATGATAGTATATTAGAATGCAAAGCTGATCGTGTTAATGGTTTTTTGAGTGCATTTCGGTTAGATCTAGTACCATAGTTATGGTTGTTGAAATGAAACATGGAGTTTGGGTCAATTGGAGTGAAATTGAGGTCAATTGGAGTGAAATTGTACACCACACGATTTTTCACACCACACGATTTTTGCACAAGTTTCTACCAACAATTCGCTCCTCTGCTCGGTATAAAAATCCGTTGCTTGAGGTCAACGAGGAATAGGGAATACTCTTGATAACAAAATACTCTAATATCTTTATTTCATCTCTTTTCTGACTTCCTGTTTTTGTTGTTGTTGTTTTCTTCTCGGTTTTGTTTTCGCTTTCCTTCTAGTTGAAGGTTATCTTCAAGTCAGTTAGCCAGTCAACACAACCAAAAAAGTAATTATACTTCTTGTTTTAGGCTGGCTTTCTACAAGGAACCTATACCGAAGAAGCAGAATTAGAAGCCATGCTGAAAAAATTCACTTTACTCGAGTTAGTCTTTTCTCATTTTTTTTCTCCAAAACAGTTTGTGAAGCGATTGTGTCTAAAGCTGTTCTCTTTTTTTTAGCGGGATAGAAGCTGATAAGAAGACGAATTTGTTTATCATCTCTGAAGTTATCTAAGAAATGAGTTTCATTGAAGAAGAAAATTTTTTTAAATAATAGAACTTCATAGCAATAGTAATTGTTAATAAAACAGGAAAAAATTCTAGATATATGTAATAGAATCTCAATATTGTCCTCGATACTAAAGCATGTTTTTTTAAAGTGAAACTTCAAAAATGTAAGGAGAGAAAAGTGTAATAAATAGTTCTGGGTGAGAATTTGCATTTATTATTGTTTATTCTTGATCGTTTAGCTCCTTCACTTGGAAAAAGGTCGTATTCCCGTTAGTTTCACACCAAAAATTCATTTCCACTGTCTTTTTAGATGATAAGAAAAGGTTTTTTTTATTTTTTTAAAATTCCCAACAAAGGATGCCTGATTTGAAGTTTTTCCTTTTTTTATTGAAAAAACTTGCGTCATTCTAAGAGCGAGGTTTCCCTCTACTAGCAAATTTCTCCTCTGTTTGAAGGAGAGACGTTGTGGTGGCCGCGAAAACTGTCGTGCGTGAATTCACTCAAGCAAGTACGGCAGAAGGACGAAAGAGAGAGGCCGAATTATTCACGACTCTCTGGGGAGGGCCGATTCAAAGGGAAGCTTTGGCGAAAGCCACGAAGCATTTGAACTAAAATGGTGGGTGACTAACGGAGTTTAAACTTGCAGTCGTATAAGACGTTGCATTACTAATGAAGCTTCTCATACAGAAAATAACTCTGGAGAAGTTATATTCACTGTTCTAAACTTTGGTTCAGTTCTGCGATGTATTGTATGAAATATTTTTCATTTGGTTACTGACATCTATGGTTGGTTATCGAGTTACCAATGCTGTTAATGTCAACGGGTTTTGATAATGTCTTGTCCCTTCACCTACCTTCGCCATAAGCCCCTTTTATTAACTGGGAATGAAAAAGGGAATAGTTCGGAACCAATTTGAATCAAAATCAAAGTCTGAATTTTCGAACATAACCGGTTTTTTTTCAACTGGAGATGAGCGAAGTATTATCTCATTATATAAATGGTTGAAAACCCGTGTGTAACGGTAATTTGTGTTCAGTTTTGAAATTACTCAAGTGCTTTTTTTGAGTGAAAAATTTACTCATTTTCTCATAAGCCCCTTTTATTAACTGGGAATAAATTGATTCAAATTGGAGTTCCAACAAAAAAAGAATTTTCTTATACGCAGGTGTTTGTTCGGTTTACTTTCCACAATTACGTTTACTTTAGCGTTTTTTGAGCGTTTTCCCTTGAATATAAACGCAACACGTTTCCTGATTTTATCCCTAACATTGTTTCGTAGAAATGTCGCTTTGTTTCCCTCATCCATAAAGCAACAGCCTCATTTTCGGCTCAGTTCCTATTGGAAAAAACATCCATTTTTTTGTAAAAGCCTGTGTATACATTGTAATAATAAATTGCGCAGCTCAATGCGAAACTATAGGCCTATTTCATTGTATAGTGCTTAATCGTAAAAGAATTAGTCACCTAATTAGAGCGAGAGAACCTCTTGACTCCTTGCCAGGATTCAGAACTAAGAGGTCTACTGTGACTTCTCTTTTTAAATCACATTCTTAATTTTTGGATTCACTATCACAACGTATGTCCTTTGATATGGTTTTTCTCGAAATAAGTGAAGCATTGGATTCAGTAGACCAAAGATTTTTCCTAAAGTGCGTTGAATCATATGGCATCCCTCCATTGATCGTAAAATGGCTAAGAAGCTACCTGGCAAACCGTTTCCAAAGACTAATTGGTGCCCTGCTTGGAACCTGTCTTTATCAGCTTTGAATCTATCAATTCTATCTCTAATGAATCTATCAATTCCATAACCGTCCATCTAATCCTCGCTACCTTTATAATGAACATATTGTAGCAACCGATATTGCGAAAGATTGAGTGTTATCATAACTAATCAGTTCTCATACCGTAGTCATGTCAATGAAACATCTGTAAAAAGATCTTCTATTGTGAACATGTTATTAAAAGCATTCAAACCTCCATCTAGTACATTACTGATACCCTTAAATTTATATCCTTAAATATTTTTTTCTAGTACATCACTAATATCTTTAAATTGATATCCATAAATTTGTTAGAACCCATAAAATTTCAATGGCCACACCTCTCCGACACCTTTCAATGGCCACACCTCTCCGACACCTTTCAATGGCCACACCTCTCCGACACCTTTCAATGGCCACACCTCTCCGACACCTTTCAATGGCCACACCTCTCCGACACCTTTCAATGGCCACACCTCTCCGACACCTTTCAATGGCCACACCTCTCCGACACCTTTCAATGGCCACACCTCTCCGACACCTTTCAATGGCCACACCTCTCCGACACCTTTCAATGGCCACACCTCTCCGACACCTTTCAATGGCCACACCTCTCCGACACCTTTCAATGGCCACACCTCTCCGACACCTTTCAATGGCCACACCTCTCCGACACCTTTCAATGGCCACACCTCTCCGACACCTTTCAATGGCCACACCTCTCCGACACCTTTCAATGGCCACACCTCTCCGACACCTTTCAATGGCCACACCTCTCCGACACCTTTCAATGGCCACACCTCTCCGACACCTTTCAATGGCCACACCTCTCCGACACCTCCGTTGTAAATAAAGACCATTTGTTTCTGTTTTATGTTATTGTTTCTCCTTCATGTTTGGAATATGGAATAAAGAAAGAAAAAAGTTTTTAATAGAAAGAAGAGAAGATTTTGCATTCAAAAAAATTTACGAATAAAAATTAACTTTATCACAGATTCAATTATTCGATCATTTACTTTAACAACTACATACATATATGTGATAATTCTGTCAAAATATAGTCCGGAATGTCTCTGAAATAGCGAGGACTAGGTAAACTGTGAAATTACGAATGGGAGTTTCCTGATATGAATAAATATGACAACTCCCCTCTCTATTTTCCTTCTTTTTCTCATTTTCCACTCTCCATCCTCCTAATCTATCTGAAAATCTCATTCCATTCTTTATCACTGTCCTCTGTACTCGCGCAGTTTCTTCACGCACTCAGCAGCTTGCGAATCATGTACTGCAGAATGCCGCCGTGTTTGTAGTAGGTCAGCTCGACTTCAGTGTCGAAGCGAGAGAGTACACGGAAGGTTGAGCCGGTCGATATCTTCAACTTCACTATGCAAAACACTCCGTATCATAATTAAAGATTTTTTTCGAGGAAGATCAGTGATATCATTCTGTAGCATATTAGAAAAATTACACAACACAGTGAAACTACAGTGTCAAAATTGGATGCAATCGGGAAAATTTTTCCTGCAGTTTTCGAGTTATCTTGATTTGAACGTTTTTTTTACTCATGGATTCTACTGAGTTATCATTCACCTGCACAGTGATGACGTCTCCTGGTTTGAGGTCCTCGGGCAGATCGATCGAGAACTGTTCCCTGCCAGTGAGGTCGAGTGTCTCCGAGCTCTGCCCTTCTAGGAACTGGAGAGGAACGATGCCCATTCCGATCAAATTCGATCGGTGAATCCGTTCGAAAGACTCGGCGATGACTGCTCGCACACCCTATTAAGTAGATATTAAGTAGTCCCTATTAAGTAGATATATTAGGGAGTCCCTATTAAGTAGCAAGATATCACGCTGCTCCTCCCTACTTCTCATCTTTTCTCCTATAGTCCTTAAAAGCTTCACGTTAAATTTTTGAACTTTTTAATGATATGTTTCTTCCCATCCGCACGAAAAGTGTCCACATCAAAAATACTAATAATGCGGGCAAACCTAGAACAAAGGCAGGCAATTACCAAAGTGAGGACGCCGAGGACGTGAGGCCGTTTGTTGTTTGTACCAACACTAAAAGTTTGTAATTGTTTGTACCAACACTAAAAGTGTTTGTACCAACACTAAAAGAAGTGTTCGTACTAAAAGTGTGTTATGATTGTGTTGCTTGTTGGTACAAACAACTAACGGCCTCACGTCCTCGGCGTCCTCATGGCTCATGCCTCACTTTGGTAATTGCCGTGGGTGCACGCGATGAAAAGGGGTAACTTACTGATGAAGATGCATCGGTAAAGAGTTTATTGAGTTTTCACTAACATGGCTGACGGAGAAATTGAATGTAAGGAAACTTGGTCACAGAAATAAAAACTATGATGTCTTTGTACCATTTAGCGTTTTAAACTTCATTATTCCAAAGAGTAAACGATTTCAGAGCAGCTTTAGGACGAGCGAAAAAGGGAGTAATGTTGAAGAGTAATCACCGTCTCTTTGGACCAGTTCTGTGCAACTGAGAAATATACGATAAAAGCACAACTCCACAGTAGCATATTACTCGAATAAAGTTTCACACATATTAAAGTCCATTTCTGTAAACGGTATTAATTATAACTCTGAACAAGATGTTTTAGCGATGAAGATGTTGTTGTTTGCCCATAGGTCCTGTCGAGGGCAGTCCTTTGGGATAGGTTGGTGAGGATCCTTTTGAGTCCGGAGAAATTTTCTCCGTCTACACTCGTACCGCAGTCGGCGATCCTCTTCGCGAGACCCATTCGTTAACCGGAGAAGGGCAAGAGGCTATTTTACTGGCGCCTCGACTAGCCATTACAAAGTATAGGGGAGTATCGGCTGATGTTTGATCCGGTGGCATGCCCAGGCCAGTCCGGCATCGCCCTCCTTTGACGAACTATTCTATCCAATTTTGGTCCGCGACGGGCAAGCCCGCTATCTCCAATGCAAAAGTTCAAAGAGAAATCCCTCTATCCGCCACCTGAAGACGCGCTCGATACCAGTGAGGATGAACCGGTCCCTTACGATGGTGTGAACTTGTGGGCTGTAGTACCATCGAAGGCGAGAGCGATGAAGATATAAATCAATTGCAATCCTGTTCCATCATCTAGTCTTTTTTCACCGCACACACTTGCTTTCTCTCTTCAAATCGAGCCATCACAAACCCGCTATGCCGGTGCGTAATACACTCTGCATTTACGCCTAGAAAAGCTTTTCTTTTCATCTGGAGGGACACTGAATATAAAAGAGCAAGTAACCCAGTAACCTGAATATAAGGTCCCTTTGCAGCCCAGTCACGAGAAGATCCACTCCCGTACTCTTTGCCAGCAAGAACGATCACCTAAAAACAAATCGACAAATATTTTGCTGATTTTGGAAGAAACTGTTGTTTTCATTCTTCAGAACTTCTAAATAGTCAGTGGCTGCCTGTTTCAGTAACAGAGCTCCGCCAGAATTTATCTTCTTTTTTATAGGTGGCTCGTTGTTAAGGTAATGACGGTCTGGGCACAAAGTGGGCGAGTGTGCCAAGACAGGAAAAAAAGAAAAGGGAGCTCCTTCAAAATTTTCACTCGTGATAAAAAAAAACTACCTAATAGTAGGATTCGGCCGTTATTGATCACTACCGACAGTGGGATGTTTCATTTAAAAAAACCCATATGAATGAAAGTCAACAAAAGGTTTAGTTTCATCTGTGTGTTTTCACTTCGTGGCAATTTTTACTTTGCAAAAAAACTTTCATAGGACGGGTGGAAACGAACTTGTTGTCCTTCCTTGGCGTACATCTCGGAAGCGTCGAAGATGTCCATCTCCTGGTTGCTGGGGACGTGCAGTGTGCGTGGGCCGACTTTCGAGATCAATTTGTTTACCAAACGAATGTTGGCGAAGGTACCACGAGCCATTATCTAAAAGAAGATTCACCTACTTTTTTCAAAGCTTCAACTTCAAAAATAAATTTTATCAGAGAAGCTGCTGCAACCAAAAGACGCTTTAGCATATAAAAAAATCACATAAAAAATTGCATCAATTCCAACTAACAAAGACTTTTCTAACTAACAAAGATCTTGATCAATTTATATTCTAACTTGCGAAAACTAATAGGCTTGTGTCTTCTTTTTGTTAGGCAGTTTCACTGAAGAAAAAAATTGAAAAAAACCTTTTATTCAAAATTTTTTATGCTTCATACAGAACAAAACAATAATATCTACAATTCTTGATGTCCGCCTACTTATTCATGGATTTCATGGACCGACTTTTTTCGTCTTTTTTGCTCTCCAATACCCTAGTTTTTCCATGAATTCACAAGCTTTAATTGAGTGAATCGAGAGCGACCTCGTCATTTCCTCTTCGAGCTCCATATGTGTTGAAGTCTCGCGGATCGACGCCTCGCAGTGTCAGCAAACGAGCGGCTGGAGAGTTCTAAAACATTCACTTCAGAACGTCAAAGAGACAATGAAATATGTAGTACGTGTTCTAGAGATGCATATACTATAAACTGACGGAACCTTCATTATCGATCCTGCTGGAGAGATATGGTCCGTCGTGACGGAGTCGCCAAGTACCAGAAGCGCGTACGCATCCTTGATCGCTCTTTTAGCTGGCAGTTCGAGAGTCTCCAACAGTCAATCATCTTGTATACGTAAAGCATGCGATTGTTACCGCCTCTCGTCAGTTCTCCACAAACATTTCAAGGGCCACTTTTATGTATCTCACACAACGGTAAATGGGAGCAGAGACAAAAAAGGACTTTTAGAGCGTTACCAATGCACCAACCGAGCACTCATTGTCCCATGCGATTTATTGCTATGTCAAAAAAAAAATCGAAGTCCAATAGTTTCTTGCTCGCCCTATACTGACTGCCTGCCAACATCAAAATGATGCTAACCTCATATCATTAGATCATTTTATGACTGAACACACAAGTTTTTGGTAGAACAAAAATCTATATCGTACAAAATAGCGTTTTTAAAACTCCATAGACTCCAACTTATGCTGTTCAAATACAATTTTTCAAATGATTTGTTCAGCTTATTGAACTCTACGATATTCAATGGAAAACTTGCCATGTCATCGAAGAAAGGGACCTTCTTGATATAAGTAGACGTGAGCTCCCATGGATAAATTTTCGACTGAAATTAAAGTTGATGATCAATCTATGTATATGTTGATAAGGGCACTTGTCTAGTTAGACGTAGGCTCCTCCCCCCTGCATTTTGATGCACGATGTTGCACCTATTCTCTCTCATTTTCCTCTCTTGCTCATCCCTCTCCCTGTTATTTTTTACATTAAAATACGCTTATGCTTAGTAATAGTTTACGCTAACGAGGCCGTACGGCTTAGGCTAACGAGACTGTATCAAAAAATTCATCATGAATCCGTGACTCCGCCCCCCGAGAAGAAGAGGGGTGAAACCTGCGTCGATCTGGACGAGTACCTTCATAAGTACTCGGCTAAAGTTGTGATTTGAATAGCGAAAACTTGAAGAAAAAAGTCCATATGTTAAAACGCATGGAGTACCTTTGCTCGTAGAAAGCTCAATAAAAAAAAGAAAGCTAAGGAAACTTATTCATCGATCTAAATTTGAGTTAATTTATCCCTAAAACTTCTGTAACGTATAAACACCTAGTCATGTAAGAATCTCTATCACCATCTAGTCAACTGACGTAGTACATGTCTGCTCTGTATAAGTGTTTTCACCTACTCATCACTGTGTCTTTCAACATAGAGGCGAGAGATTACTCTCGACTCTGGCACTATCTCGAAACACACTGGCAACAGTGGCCATTCATGACTCTACAGCCTTAAGAGCCTGACATGGATAGAGCCGGATAATCCAGTCAAGAATCGAGCGCTACCTCAGGTGGTGGATAGAGGGAAGCCTCCCTACGAAAAATTCGTGCCGGGAGGTAGCGGGAGAAATCCCGCCGCGGACCAAAACTGGGTAGTATAGCTCGTCAAACGAGGGCGATTCCGGACTGGCCTGGGCAACACCGGACAAAACATCAGTCGATACTTCGCTATAGTTTTCAATGGCGAGTCGAGGCGCCAGTCAAATAGCCTCTCGCCTAGCTCCGGTCAACGACAGGCGAGACGTCTCTACTCCCAACCAAAATGATGCTAGTCCGGGTTGACCACCCACTCACAAGGCCTATAGCATGAACAGGTTGCTATAACGATGTCCGCCTTCACAAGGTGCAGCGTGACAGTCTCAGGACTGCAAAGGACATCAAAACCCTTTTCCGAACGCATCTCGTCCGAAGAACAACACGAGAACCTCTCTCATTGAAGAGAGTGTTCATAACCAAAAGTCTTCGATGCGGGCTGCTTGCCGGCAACAACAACAACTTGAGCACTATAAAAACGCCCATTCTCCAGTCAAAGAGGAGGTTAGAGCCCAGGGGCTCGGGAGCTCCAGTCCCCGTGGTTCTTAATTTCATTGTAACTCTCCTTTCGACTTTGTCCTAGAAATCCTAAGCATGATCTATATCCTATTCCTGTCCAAGCCCTATATCCTATTCCTGTCCAAACCTCTCGCACTTTTCTCTCACAGTGAGCAGTGCGTTTATTGATAGCTCTGATATTGATTTCTTCACCCAGTGCCCTATATCCTATTCCTGTCCAAACATGTCCTCTTCTTCTGCCAACATTGAAATCGCCTCTCTTCTGGAAACCATCCGTTTACAAGCAGACACGATAGCAACTCAAGCGCGAACCATTGAGGCTCAAAACAAGCAGATTGAGTCTCTCACTCAAGAAAAGTTTGTCGTTTCATCAGCAGCCCAATCTACTCATTTCACTTTGTCTCCAGACGCTGTTGCATATGAGGCAGTCAGACGCTGCCTACTCGAAGACAAAGATGTTATTGAAGAGAAGGCCAAGAATATCGTGGTTGTTGGTATGGAGGAACACGAATCGGACTCAGTCACAGCCGCGAACGATGAAACCTTCGTTTCAAAGTTCATACAAGAACTGGATATCCAGGGCATTTCGGAGGCCTTCAAGAGAGGCGAAGTCAAATACAAGCGGTTTGGCAAAGCGGAGCACAAAAGACGAGTTCTGAAGATATATCTACCGTCTACAACTCTTCGCTCAGCTTGTCTGAAAAAGATAAGAACTTCAAGGCTTAATGTCCTGCAGTCTCTTCCCCGAGTCTTCGTCAGAGAAGACTTGACCAGAACTGGACTCGAATTAGAAAAGCAGTGCAGACATATTGCCAGAGAACGGAACCAGGCGGCCGGGCAGATAGAGTGGACCGTCAGAGGAACTCAGCTGTCCAAGCTATCGACGTCGAGACCATTCCGAGAAGAACAGAAGAGGTCATTCGCTAACGTTACCAAAAGAACTTCTCGCTAGGTCAGTGGCAGTGTTAGGAATTCTTTTTCTTGCCCTTTAACGAAAGCATGTTTATTCAATGCGAGATCTATACGCAATAAAGTAGCTGATCTTGATTTTTTGCTTATTTACAATAACTATGATCTTGTTTTCGTTACAGAAACTTGGCTTTCTTCCTTAGATTCCGATCATGAGTTTTTGAAGGAGCATAAATATTTGTTGTAAAGATGTGATCGTTCCCTAAATGATCCTAATCAAGGCGGAGGAGTTGCCGCATTTGTCTCCCTTAATATTCCATCTGTTCTAGTTTCCTCTTTCCAAGATAATGGCATAGAAGTGATATCTCTCGATATCTTCAACCCTATTGCACTTCCACGGCAAATGCGATGCGTAGTGATCTACCGTTCCCCTTCCTGTACATCAGCAACGATGGTCAGATTGTTGTCCTACATTAAATCGATTACTCTTCCCAATATACCTATGGTGGTAGTAGGAGATCTCAATCTTCCATTTATTGACTGGAATAGCCTATACACTTCTTACAATGAGAATCATTCCTTGTTCTTAGATTTTTGCTGCGATGAGCATTTTTTTCAATTCGTCTCCCAACCAACACGTGGTACGAACATATTAGATATTGTGCTGTCAAATAGTCTAGTTGTTTCCGACTGTATTGTGATTGCGCCTTTCTCATCAAGTGACCATGCCACCGTAGAATTTCAAGTGTCTTTCTCAGCTTTTCCTGCTGCTTCGGCTCCTTCTATAAGAAATTTCGCGCGTGCGAATTGGGCTATGATGGAATGGCTGATTGCATCTCATGACTGGACACTTTCTCTAGCTCTTTTCGACTCTGACGCTGCTAATAACTACTTTGTTGACTTCCTTGTCCACCTTAACGACCGTTTGGTCCCATTGTTCTCCGATTTCTCTGATATCGACCTCTATCCACCTAGGCTCCGAACAATGTATTACAAGCTTCAACGAGCTACACTTCATTCTCCTAATTCTGTTTACAGCCACAATCTTTCTGCTGAATTTTCTAAACAGTTACATTTGTACCAGATTGAGAAAGAGAGCAAACTAGTTAGTAAAGGAAACCTGAAATTGTTTTATTCCGAATGTCGCAGTCGCTCTAAGGGCCGTAATTCAGCAATGCCCACAATAGTTGATCAATCTAATCGAACTTCGGTTACTTCATTATCTAAAGCCGAAGCTTTCTCAGATTTTTTCTCTTCGGTGTACTCGACCCCTCGTTCTATTGTTCCTGAGATCTATCCGACGACTCCCTCGAAATTGTACTTTGATTTCATAACTCATGATATGATATTGAATGGTATTAGAAAGTTGAGCAATAAGTGTAATACTTCTCCTGACACCATACCAAATATTGTTTTCAAGAAACTGCGTTTTGTGCTTCTGAAACCGTTATCTATTATTTTTAACAATTCTTTACTTTCTGGAAAGGCACCCTCTCTTTGGAAAATGACGATAGTTAAACCCATCCCTAAACCCAAATCTGCGGCAGATCAACTTTCAAGTTATCGTCCTATTTCGTTAACTTGTTCAATCTCTAAAGTTATGGAAAATGTTTTGATTAGTCAAATTGATGCTTACTTGGAGAACAATTCTATTCTATCTCCTCATCAATTCGGTTTTAGAAGCAAAAGGTCCACAGTAACTTCACTAGTACAATCACATTGTTACCTTGCGGATTTACTGTCTCATGGAAAGGCTGTCGATGTTGTTCTCCTTGACATATCTAAGGCCTTTGACACAGTAGACCATAATCTTTTAGTACGCAAACTTGAAAATATAGGAATTTGTAATCCTGTCCTTGGATGGATTCGTGATTATTTGACTGAAAGAATGCAGACTATTTGTGTTGACAACGAGTTTTCAAGCACTTCCTCTGTAATTAGTGGTGTGCCCCAAGGATCAACAATCGGCCCTAAATTATTCTTATTATTTATCGATGACATAAAGGAAGTTATTCCTTCGACTGTGCAATATTCGATATATGCCGACGACGTGAAACTGTTTACTGAAGTACCACTTTTCTCTTCCGATCTCCAAATAGCCATTGAAAACATCTCTAACTGGTGTCAACATTCCAATCTTGAGCTATCTGCTAAAAAATGCATTGTTTCACACTTCGGTTCCAATGCCATGATGAATTACTATCTTAACGGAGTGGTCATGAATAAATCTTCTGAAGTAAATGATTTAGGCATTGTGTTCTCTGATAATCTTTCCTCCAATAAACAAGTCGAGATTGTCTGTAAGAAAGCAACAAACCTTGCAAACTTATTCTTGCGTACATTCAAGACTAAGTCTCTTGATGTTCTGACACTAGCTTTTGTCACTTATGTACGCCCAATCCTCGAATACGCGACTGTAGTTTGGTCCCCAACAACCATAGGCCTTGTGAAAGACATTGAAAAAGTTCAAAGGAGTTTCACCAGAAGAATCCTAGCTAGGAACGGACTTCCTCGATTAGATTTGTAAGGAAACCCGCCCAATTATTGCTTATTGCTATTGCTATGCCTTTATAATGTAGTGATCTACAATTGTATGTTTCTTTATATGCCTCTATAATTCGTATATTTCTTTTGATGTCTCCTTTTTGATGATTCCCTTTAATGTTATGTTTTGCGTACCTCTCGCGCACTTCGGCTGGCCAGCCATATTGTTGTTAATTTTTCCTGAATTTAGTTCTCCTGTGTTTCTTTTGTTTTGTTTCGACTGCTTTAGAGTTGTGTTTTTAATAAAGAGATCTTCTCTCGCGTCCGTTGCTTGGGATCAACGAGGAGTAGGGAATACTCCTACATTACAGATTACTCTGAAAGACTAGAAATGCTTATAATCTAGAGTCACTTGAATACCGCCGCGTTGTTGCTGACCTAGTATTTATCCATAAAAGAATACATTCGTGTTCTGAATTTGACTCTTCTAGACTATTCATTGTTAAACCACTTCTTAAGAATATTAGAAATGCTCACAAGTTGAGAATCGCATTGCCTTTCGCTATAAACAGCTCCCGGTTCTCTACATGTGCATCAAGAATTATCTCTATATGGAACTGCCTACCTTCTGAAATAGTATGCATTCATTCTGATATGATGTTTCTGACGAAACTGAAAGAACTTCCTAAACATACTATTTTACCTAGCCCTATTGTTTCTGACTAATGGCTTTAATACACTGCCACTGTATTACCTCACCTTCTTCTTTTTCATTTCTTAATTTTATCATATATAAAAATCCATGTTATATTGTTTTTATATTTCGATTCCACGTTAAACACACATGTACATGGAAATAAAGAATGAATGAATGATGTTCTTATGTTTATTTCAGATCCAGACCTCAATTTAGATATAGTCTTTGCCTATGTCGTGCATGTCTTCTTCGTTTCTTCATCATATGTATCTCGTGAACTTATAAACCTACATATGTATGCTTTATAAACTCTCTTTTGTTATGTGGTTCAGGGAATATTTCGTGCGGGGAGCAAAACACACGGACTCTCACTGTCAAAAGAATTTCTTTAAAGCCAGAACTTGTTATTCCCCTTTTTTCCTCTATGAACTATTTATGTATCTTCGCCGATCTTCGCCTAGCAGCTTTGAATTTCCTTGTTCTTATATCATTAGGAAACTCGGAAGATGATTTATTTTTCGTTTGAAAAATTTGTTTAGAGATTTTTTTGCTACTCTCAGTTCACTTTAAAATTACAACACAAAAAGTGGAAACTCTAAGACTTGAAGGTGCTAACATCGTTACATTGCAAATTCTGCCATTCCACGCTTCCTTTTTCAATGTTTGCATAAACCTGCAATGAAATTTCCAAATATAAGTTTGTTAAGGAAAAACCATATGTTTGATTTGTAGCTCGGATTTTTTGAGGCCGAGCTCAGTTGAAGCTCACTTGAAAAAGGTTGAAAACAGTTCTAGGACGAAAATATTATTGATGAGAACAAATGCTCGAAAAAGAATAGTTCAAAAACTATCTTAAAAAGAAGCCGTTAAGAGATTACTAGAAATTAAGATTAAACCAAAAGGGACAAGTTACGTGATTTGAACCTTTTCGAAACTTCATTTCTTTATCGGGGCAGGGGTGAGGTTAGGACAAAGGGGTGAGGTTAGGACAAAGGGGTGAGGTGAGCACATATTTTTATAGTTTATTTTATGAGCAAATGAAATGTAAACGAGCATGAACCTCCTTGAAAAACTGTGGCTTGACGAATTCCTCTTCAAATTTGGCAACTTCTTCTCGCGAAGGCCAGATGTCAGCAAAGCGGATCGGAAATCCATTCGCGTCAGTTCCTTAACAGAGAAAAAAAACTATTATTTTTGCTTTTAAAATGTTGATTATGTTTTCCTCCTTTTCTTTTCAAAAACAAGATCTACCGAATCAAAACCCTGAGTCTTATGGAGCGTTAGAATATCACTTTTCACTTTGCTAACTGATTTTTTTTTCTGCTAGATGATTTTCTGCTATCTGGTTTTTTGAACGCTCTCTCGCTGCAAGAAAAAAAGACATCGCTGCTCATGTCTCGAACGTTATATTTCTCTCACTAAATGTACACATTTTTAGGTTCTTTCTTTTTACCGTAATCATGTTTTCGTGGTGAGAAATTGGAGCGTTCAAAAAAACCAGATAGCAGAAAATCAGTTAGCAGAAAAAAAATCAGTTAGCAAAGTGAAAAGTGATATTCTAACGCTCCATTATTGTATTTTTACTTAGATGTAGAACAAATCAGGTTGGAATCGTGAACCAAAGACATGCGATGCGAGATCGATTGCGACGCTCCCAGAAAGTGCATAAGCAACGACGAGTGGAGGCGAGGCGAGATAATTGGCTCGCACATGGGGGTGAATTCTTCCCTCGAAGTTGCGATTTCCAGAGAGCACTCCAGCGACCACCAAGTTGTTCTGCAGTTACACTCATCTAAGTATTCATTCGTCTTCTGACTTCGAATAGACATTCGTTTCGTCCGACGAATCAAGGGCAAGAACAATCCTGTTTTCACATTTGCTGTTCCGTATGTTATGTATGTAGAAAGATTAATGGAAGATTTGAATCCTTTAGAGAGACTTATTTCCTAGTTTGGAAGATTTCGCTCTGATTAATTTTGTTCCACCGTTAAACTTTGATCGATTCATGGAAAAGTTCGACAGTTGCTCTTCACAAAGCATTATACATTGAAAAAAATGTTTTTGTTTTCAAAAAAAATCCAGTTTTTGCTATCATAAATTCTATGAAACAAAACCAGTTTTTTTTTTTAATTGAAGATTGAATGAAACCTGCTCGATTGCTCTGGCTACAGACTCGTGCAGAGGACCAGAGTTCCCTATGCACGTCATGCAACCGTAGCCGGCGATGAAATAACCAAGCTTCTCCAGATCTTTAAGAAGGCCGCTAGCTTGTAGGTACTTGGTAACGACTCCTGAGCCCGGAGACAATGACGTCTTCACGTATCGGGGCACTCTCAGGCCTTTCGCTATTGCCTGCAGTTTAGGGCGAATTCGTTTAACATTACTATCTTTAACCTCAATCTTGATTATCTTTATCCTGTGCCTTGAATGTGTATTGGTGACGCTCTCGCTGTCGGTAAGAGCAAATGGGGAAGGTTTCGATCCCACTTTCTGGATAAGAATTTATCAGTGCAATAGTATTATCATAAATCAACTTGGTCTCGACTCGTAAAATTATGCTCTATTCGAGCATTCGCTTCAGCGGTATGCACGACTACGAGAAAACGGAATTTGGTTTATTTACATAGCACAATCACATGGAATAGATATGTATGTGTCCTCGAAAGAGTAGTGATTAGAAAGGTAGCACTGGTTTTTCGGACTCATTAGAAAGCTCACTATATGTACTATCTCAAAGGCATCCCCTTCACGGGACCTCCAAGAAAAAACAACAAAAACCTAAGGCATTGGAAAAGGAACTCCGCTGCGATTATGAGCATCTCATTCCAATGCAGTGGTCGGTAATAGAGAGTGAACTGGGTTCGACCCCACGCTGCGGACTGGAAGGAGGTTATAAACAAAAAAGACCTTTCTGGCAACGAGACCCGCGGCGAGCATGACGGAAGGATTGGAGGTGTTTGTGCAGGAAGTGATTGCAGAGATAACAACTGAGCCATGGCTGAGATTCACCTTTTCCCCGTCAATGTCCACTTCCACTGTCGTCAAGGCTTCTTCCGCTTTCAGACCGAAACCCTGGAGAGAAAACAATTCCAATGGAGAGTCGAGGCGCCAGTAAAGTAACCTCTTGCCCTTCTCCGGTTAACGAATGGGACTCGCCAAGAGGATCGCCGACTGCGTTGCGAGTGTAGACGGAGAAAATTTCTCCGGACTCAAAAGGATCCTCACCACCAACCTATCCCAAAAGGACTCCCCTCGACAGGACCTATGGGCAAGACAACAACAACAACAACAGAAAACAATTACTCAAATTATGATTCCACGTTCGATTCATTTTCATTGTTTATTCTCTTCTCAAATGTGCTTATATATCTGTATATCTCGGAATATAATCGGAAAAGGATATGCGGTTGTAATCTATTTATAAACTATCCGTTCTGAAAAGAACCTGGTAATATGTCGGACTTCGTTTTTTTTGTCTTCTCTTCCAAGCGTTTTTCTCCAAGCGTGCATTCCTTTTCCTTTCTTATAAGGTTTTTCGTTGTGAGAATAAAAAAGCATAGTTTCCCCTTGCTCGGCTTGGTTTCTTAGCTGTCACGAAGTCAATACTCAATTAATATCTCATTGTATTGTCAGTTTCATCAAAACTATTAGTTTTTTTACTATTTCAAACTCTAATTTTATTTAAAATGGCGTGCTTTTCAGCAACGGTTTTTACCACATTTTGACTGTCATAAACTAAACAGGTTAATGTTTCTTACGCGGAATCAAAGCGAAACTGGTCATCGGGAATGATCAGATATCCTCGAGAATATTTGAAAGCTTCGCTTTCCTAACCTTGAAAGATACTCGGGCAACGAGTCCTTCTTTGAACTCGTTGGCGACGCTGTCGAGGAGAACTCTGTCATGAGGCCGTTTTGGGCCCGATAGACAAGGCACAACGGTAGAAAGTTCTAGCGTCAAGACCTCAAAACAGCAGGCTCAATCCTAACCATGTAATTCGAGGATTGGTTAGCACGTTCAGTTGCAATCCATCTATTGCAACAAGTTCCTGTGGGTGGTTAGTACGGAAAAGAATGTATGTAGAGCCATACGACAGAATCGCAACATAAATTTTTGTAATTTGTGAAAAAAGATGAGTTTTGAAAGAGTGGAAAATAAAAACGAGATGATCATTTTGCATGTAAACTCTTCGAAAAAGGATGCTCCCGGCAACAGTAGGTTTTTTTCTCAAGCAGCCTGTATTCAGCAAATTGAAAATAAAATCAACTGTTTTGCATTGATTCTCGACTTAGACGCTCACATAACCAGATTCAGCCAAACCTAGAGGTTTGAAAAAATTGAAACAAAGTACTAAGAAATTTCAGAGGTCGGCAATCGCGAAGAAGACGTCTGTGAGTAACGAACCGCTGTGTAATTAGGACGGAAAGAAGGATCTGCAAAATCCACAAAGAGTTTATTTGCTTTGAGATAAGCTTCTGTCCGCTGCAAGCATTCCTTGGATCTTCCCGTTTGGCTCAAATACCTTAACACAAGCCATTGCCTTTCATTGAAAATTATCACATGGATCAGAAACGCGTCCTAAGTAGTGTAGAGTTAAGAAGCTGGCTCTCGACAAGAGAGTGAAGGATGAGTTTGACTACGCCCAGTAGACTAGTATTTGTCCGAGGGATATGTATGTGATCTAAAAGTTGCTAAATTGACCATTTAGAGCCTTCTATACTAATCAGCTGTTTTCTTGATGCACTCTCGTAGATGACTGTCTCTGATGGCTCTCTTTATGTCTTATCTGTTGAGGAGTTAAACGCATAGCTGAGAAAAGTGAAGAGATAAGATACATGTTCTGCTTCGAGTGATTTTTCGAATAACACGCTCACAAAGATGAGCAATGTAAGCACCCACATTTCTCAGTAAAACATAGATTTTTCGTATTTTATTAACGTTGCTAGTGTTTTTTAAATTAGGTTGACGGGTCACAAAAAAGGCGGATGTTTCATTTTTATTGATATAAGTTTTTTTTTTAAATTTAGAGGTTCTGCTCCAAAAAGGTAGAAGTTTCACTAAAATAAGTAGACGTTTCACTGAAGAAAGCTAGACGTTTCACTAATTTAGGTCGCGAGAAACACTCGCTAGAACACTCCAACAAAAAATACTCGTTAGAGAAGAATTCTTACGTAATTGTCCGCTCGTCGACGGGGAAGAATCCGACAGTCGCACCGTATTCTGGGCACATGTTCGCGATTGTCGCCCGATCAGCGATGGAGAGAGTCTTCACTCCTTCTCCGAAAAACTCCACGAATTTCCCAACAACGCCGAGAGCTCGCAAATTCTTAAACAAAAGCTAGAGAAAGAGAAGATAAGTTAACAAACTTAGCTTAGCTTTAATTCTAGCTTGAGAGATTTTCTCTATAGGTTGCTTATCGCCAACACAAAGTGAATGAGTAAAACAAGAAAACTAATTTCGAGTAAAAGAGAAGTATTAGCGTGAAGAATAACGCATATAATTAAGCAACAGCATGAATTGAAGAAACATCCTGGTTCACTATCGTTGGTCGAAGGAATTATAGAGAAGTGGTGTTCCACTTTTGAAAGATTAGATAACGGTGAAAAATTTTAGACAAATTTAAGAACATGACACTTGTGTCTCCCCCCCCCCCCTCCCCTTCTCTCCAACTGAAGTGTTCGGCTCAAGTATGAGAAAAGGGACCACGAATAATGAAGGTGTTATCATTGTTTACATGACACCGTCTATGCATACTCAAAATACTGAAGCCCACAAAAAAGCAAAAAATGCCCTTGATCGCGACCAAAAGAGAACGAAGATCTACAGAGCGTACCCCGTCTGATAAAGTGATAGCTAAGAAAAACAAGAAGAGGAAGCTCGGAAAACCTTGGTGATGGTGAGAACGAGATCGGTGCTTGTTGCATGCGAATGCAGCCTCCCGGTGAGTTCGTAGCCGACGACTTCTGGAATCACCTTAACAAAACATGCTCATCCATCCGTTAACGGATAATATCATCGATGTTAACAATCGGAAAACGAAAGGCTTGACAGGCAACGTGTAAAAAAGTACTTTTTCTCAGACCGTCACTATGTAAATGAAATGTTAATAGATAATTCTAGTTCTTAGGTGGTGATGCATCAAAAATTGTTGTTGTTGCCGGATGTAGCCGGCTTCGAGGAACGTGATGTGTTCTCCTCCGTTTCTTGTTCTTCTATTATTTTTCTTTTATATCTTCAAGAACGCTGCGACTTCCAGCTGCTTGGTCCATAGGTCGATTGGAGACAGCGCGGTCGGGTAGCTCGGGCAATCGAAGAGATGCGAAACTTCGTGAGGTCCGGAAGAGCAATCAGGACACACGTCCGGGATGGATTCGTCAATGCGGTGGAGGTAGTTGTTGATGAATCTGCTGAATCCAGAGCGGAGCTGGCTGAGCGTGCACCTGGTCTTGCGAAGTAAGTCCTCTTCTTGGATTTAGGGCGGAGGTCTCCCTCCCAGGATGACGGCACCCTTCATCGATTGTAGTTCGTTCGAGACCATCATCGTGTGCATGGTGTTTGAGACTGATGTCCCAATGTTCGGATCCTTTGCTATCTTTATCGCGGCTTCGACAGTCTTATTGCAGCTCAACATTAGGTTGTTCTTCATTGCACGAAGGGGCACCGGGCAATTGAGGAGGCCGTGGGGGATGTGTTCTGGGTCCAATGATCTCGCGAGGTACTGCGCCGCGAGCATGTTCAGATGGGATTTGGTGTGCATGACCTTTGATTCGCGATGAATTTGGTCAGTGTCGGCCATTTGATGATTCCCTGTCACGACGCGGAGTCCGGAGTTCTGAGCACGTTGGATTTTGTCGTGAGCGGAGTTCGATAGAAAAGTGGACGAGGCGGGTGCAGCTTGGTTGCAGATCGCTTGCGAGATGGCTTTGAACGTGAGGCGGAGGGTTTCTTTTTGATTGCCCCAGGTGCTTTCAGTACGTTATTGCGCTGCGTCATTCGTCTCGCGATGTCTCTGGCATGGTGAATGAATGTAAACATCGAGTCGTACGTGAGGCCGAGTAGTTTGGCCGATCACAGAAGGTTTCAACCAAAAACCTCCCCCTAAGAGAACGATAATGGTTGCTTTAGAAATGACCTCAGCGTACGATCTAGTCCACATCCCGACGCTTTGCAGAAAAGTCGCAGAGACCAATATTCCGAGAGGCATCGTGAGATGGTTGCCTAACTATCTTCGGGGAAGATCCGTGAGAGTGACCTTCCAAAACACGACTAGCAGCATTTTCACGAGTCGGGCTGGCGTCCCACAAGGCGGTGTGCTAAGCCCCATCCTTTTCAATGCATACCTAAACAATCTTCCAGTACCCACGGGAAACACCAACATTGTTGCATATGCGGACGACATCTCAATAATGTCATCGAGTGCAAAGATCAACGAATGCAAGGACAAAATGAATGAGTACCTCCCCATATTAGTTAACGAACTGGACAACCTAAAGATGCAGATCTCCAAAGAAAAATCCTCGGTCACCCTCTTCACAATATGCACAGCGGAATGCAACAAAAAAGCCTGAAATCAAACTCAGTAACGATCTTCTCCCAATCACAAAAACACCTAAGATCTTGGGTGTGGTTTTAGACCAATTAGGAACCTTCCGACACCACGCAGAGGCCATCAGAACGAAGGCTACCAAACGTCTCAACATCATCAGAGCTTTAATAGGCAGAAGATGGGGTCAGAATCCCACAACACTCATCGCGACATATAAAGCAACGACGAGATCCATAATGAACTACGCAGCACCCGTATACACTCCACCTCTCGCAAACACGCACTGGACACGATTACAGGCCTGCCAAAACAAAGCAATCAGGGCAGCCACGGGTAACCTTCAAATGTCCGGAACACAACATCTCGCTCTTGAGTCAAAACTTCTTCCAGTAAAAGAGCACAATGAGCTACTGACCAACCATTACCTAGCTAAAGCCAGAATGCAATAAGATCACCCATCCGAGAGTAGGGATATCGGACGGTAGCTGTAGCCTTTGGATGCTGGTTTGCCTGCTTTCAGGAGGGGTAGTATGATCGACGATTTCCATATCATAGGTATCCTGCCTGTGCGTAGGGAGCTGTTGATTAGGGAAGTCAGGGCGCTGATTCCTTTCGGACCTAAATGGTAGAGAATTATAGGAGCGATGCCATCTGGACCAAGCGCGGTGGACTTCTTCATGGATTTGATGGCGGCTGCTATGTCTGTGGTAGTGAAGTCCTCGAAGTCATCTGCGGACAGGCGGTGTATTTTTCTCATAGTCTTCCTGTTTTCCTTTGAGGTTGTATACTTTGTTGAAGCGGTTCGCGATATCGGAGGTGGTCGTGATCGTCTCTTTCTGAAGGTTATGGCGCAGTTTGGCGGTGGTCTTCCTTTGTAGTTGAGGATCTTGATGGTCTTCCATAGCTTGTTGAAATCTTTCTTCGGATCGAATGACTCCATCAGGGCGCGCCAGATGTCCCGTTTGTTTTTGTCAGTAGCTCTCCTTATTTTCGTGTTGAGCTCGTTCAGAAGGTCGCTTGTCGGATTCAATTCTCTGAGTGTGCCACGTTGATGCATCCATTCTCGTATCTGCAACGATGTCCGCCTACTCGCGGTGTAGCACGTTAGTCTCAGGACTGCAAAAGACGTCACCAATCTTCTCCGGAAGCAGCCCAGTTCCGAAGACACGAAGATGCATCAAAATAGATGAAATTCCCCGAAAATTTCGCATCTTTTGTTAAACAAGTTCGGTTGTTGGTTATTAGACCTAATTCGGGTCTAGAGCTAAATTTGGTTTATGAAAAAGACTCAAGTCTTCACTCAAACAAAACAGTGCTTTGAAAGCGTCTTCAGAGATCTCATAATATAGAAGGTCCAACGTTGAAATGTTTATAAGTCCTCTACAGAATCAACATAGTAAAAGATTTATTGTACACGAAAAGTGCCGCTAGAACTAAACTTTCAGCTTCAGTGTGATTAGTTATCATGCAGTTTTCCGTGCTTACCATAGAGATTGGTTGCCCTAACATAACTGCCTCAGCCTCGATGCCTCCGACTCCCCAGCCCAGCACACCCAATCCATCAATCATCGTCGTGTGCGAGTCTGTTCCAACCACTGAGTCGGGGTAGAGCACGCCATTCTAAAACGAGTGATATTATTCTTCAGCAAAGTAAAGTGGCCAAAGAATAGTAAATATCGTATAACCTATGAGTTCAGTCTTTATAACCTTCATTCGAGCTCTCTATAAAAGTCACCCATTTTCTCTTAATATCGATTACCTTTTTTCTCTCGATTTTAATAAAATAAAATAGAAAAAGGCTAGTTCACCGGGCGGTATCGAACCCAGCCATCTCGTCTTAAACCGGGAGCGCAAGTTACCATTAAACCACGTGGACGCATTGCTATTCCGTGCGATAGTGTTATAACAAAGGCTCATATGCCTTGTTCGCTTTGCTGTTGTTGTTGTTGTTGCCGGCAAGCAGCCCGCATCGAAGACTTTTGGTTATGAACCCTCTCTTTAATGAGAGAGGTTCTGTTGTTGTTGTTGCCGGTTGTAGCCGTCATCGAAGAGCGAGGCCCACGTGATATGTTTCTTTTCGCTTCGTCTTTCGTTTTGTATAGATCGTCAAATTTTTTTTAATAGACATCTTCAAGAAGTTTGCCACTTCTCGTGGTTTCTCCCATAAGTCGGTTATTATTATTATTATTGTTGCCCGTGCGGTTCCTTTGACGTTGAAAGGGGGGGGTCCACGAGCTCTCGGTAAAAGCTCAGGCACACAGTCACACTCACTCACTTCTCTCTCTTTCTCTCTCTCATTCACTTTTTTTGCCTCTTTTCTTTTCGCCTTTTTTTGGTTTCGGGCTCTGGCTTTTTTTTTAAATAACTGATTCCATCCTTTCATCCATATTATTCAACAATCCAACCTACACAGACAACAGCAAGAACAGCAAATAACTATTTAGACTGGCAATGAAAACAACATTCATTGGGCTAGGAAATCTGCAACATCGACAGGTCTATACCATAGGTCTAGAGGTTTAAGTCTAGTGGGGTTACAACGGCAGTTAAACAAGTGTACGCTAGTATGATCTACCTCTCTACATGAAGGACAGAGAGGAGAATCAGTGGCACCAATCCTATGAAGGTAACTATTTAACGTGCTCGAGTAACCACTTCTAAGTTGCGATAGGGTAACCTGTTGTTCCCTGTCAAGTAACCTAGTAGACTTATGGACCATGGGTGGTTTGAATCCTAGGACTGTGTTTGGTTCACTTTTTTCTAAGAAATTTCCTAACGGCTTCTGTGTGCAGATTTCTAAGAGTTGTTTTACAGTCACTATCCCCCAGACTGAGGTCCATGTTCATCACGTGTCTGCGGATGGCTCTTGGTGGTCGTTGTCGGAGGGTGAGGTTATGGGATGGGTGATCCTCTTGAATTCTGGCCTTGGCTAGGTATTGGCTGGTCAGCAGCTCATTGTGCTCCTTTACTGGTAGGAGTTTGGATTCGAGAGCGAGGTGCTGTGTTCCGGCCATTTGAAGGTTACCCGTGGCTGCCCTGATTGCTTTGTTTTGGCAGGCCTGTAGTCGTGTCCAGTGGGTGTTTGCGAGTGGTGGAGTGAGTGCTACAACGATGTCCGCCTTCACGCGGTGCAGCACGACAGTCTACAGACTGCAAAGGACATCAACAACCTTCTCCGGAAGCATCACGCTCCGAAGAAACTACAAGAGAGCCTCTCTGTCTCTCTCTCTCTCATCTCTTCACTACACCTCCGTCTTCGTTCTTTTTTTCGCCTGAGGGACAGTCCGATCCGGCTGGCCTGTCCCAACTACTTCTCCTAGTGGCCGGAGACATCGAGAGTAACCCAGGACCAAGGATGTGGCTGTGCACTACATGCAAGAGAAAGGCGAATACTAACTGCATCCAGTGCTCCCACTGCTCAGAGTGGGTCCACACTAAATCGACATGCAGTGGCCTCTCCTCACTCAAAGAATACATCCAAGTCGAATACCGCTGCCCGTCATGCATAACATCAACGACTCCGCTGACGACCACGAACACCAGGCAAACTCTCTCCTCTGACCCCACGTCCAACAGCAGGAACCTCAAGATTTTGCAATACAACTGCAATGGCTTCTCTGGCAAAACGACGGAACTCCATGAACTCGTCACTCGTCTGAAAGTCGATCTATTTCTCATCCAAGAAACTAAGCTAACGAACCGTTCCAAATGTCCACAAATTCCTGGATACACTATCGTAAGAAAAGATCGTGAGAAGAACTCCGGAGGCGGTCTTATTACCGGAATCATCGAATCGCTGTCCTACACTGTAATGCCCTCTCCGACCGACACACATTTGGAATCTCTCACCGTCCGCATATTCGATGCCGATGGGAAGTCGCTCGATGTTACCAACATATACATACCACCGACGAGCTCTTGCACCACTGGTTACACGCCCGACCTCACTCCGTTCTTACACAATCGCGAGAAATCCATCATACTCGGTGATCTTAACGCTCATGATGCCGCATGGTTCTCCAAATCTTCAGACAGCAGAGGCTCTCACATCGCAGAAACGATCGATGCTTCAGAACACGCCGCAGTAAACCGTGACACGCCTACCAGAGTACCAGTCAACGGAAGACCATCTTCTCCAGACATCTCCATTTGTTCGCTGGACTTACTTTCTCGTCTCATGGAAAACAATACCATCTGGAAGCTCCGACCATCTACCCATCGTAATCGTCCTTGAGGGTTCCAACTACATCCGTACGCACAGGAAAGTCTCCTTCACCAACTTCGGAAAAGCGAACTGGAAAATCTTTGAACAGCTCGTCGAAGAAAAGTTATCCACGACACCTCTTCCCGACCTCCCCGCCGCCCAAGCTGAGCCCTTCTTCCGGAAGATCCTGTTATCTGCAGCCGCCAGCTCAATCCCACGCGGTCGCATCAAGAAGAGAAACGTTGCCTTAACACCAGAAATCCGAGATTGGATGACCAAACGAGACGCTTTACGAGAATCAGACCCATCAAGCCAAGACATCAGCACCCTCAACATGAACATCAGACGAGCCACGGACAGAAACAAAAGGGACATCTGGAGAAACTTCATGGAGACCTTTGATCCCAAACTAGACAGCAAGAAACTGTGGAAAACGATCAAGATGTTGAATGATAAAGGACGTCCCCCACCAAACTGCGCCATCGACTTCGGGAAAGGACCCCTCACATCCTCCTTCGAAATCACGAACCAGTTCAACAAACGCTTCACACGCCCAGTCGACTACAAAATAAAAAAGGAAAATCGGAAAACCATGAAGAAAGTTTACAACATCCACGCTAAAGATTTTGTCGAGTACTCAGAGGCCGCAGTGAAATCAGCTATTAAGAAGACAAAGAAATCAACAGCCCTCGGACCGGACGGACTCGCTCCAATACTCTTCCATTATCTCGGGAACAGAGGTATAGCCGCCCTCACAAAGCTCATCAACGACTCCCTCAGCTCTGGCAGAATTCCCATGATTTGTCATTCTCCCACTCCTGAAAGCAGGAAAAGAGGCAACGGATGGACCAGGATACCGACCGATCTCCTTACTCTCACCGATGGCGAAAATCATAGAACGACTTCTGTTGGAAGAACTCAAGCCGTACGTAAGAGTAGCTGAGCACCAGCATGGATTCACCACAGGAAGATCCACCACCTCTGCCCTCCTCACTATTTCAAAAGACGTAGCTGCAGGTTTTAACGCGAAGAGACCAGCTAAACGTACAGTGATGTTGGCAATCGACATGTCAAAGGCCTTCGACAGCATAGACATAGCGGTACTCATAGATCTCGTCCTACAAACCGACGCCCCAAACTTCGCAAAGAAATGGCTAGCATCGTACCTCAGAGGACGAACGAGCCGTACATCCTTTCGCGACGTCCTCTCAAGCTCATCCCTGATCAGAAGCGGAGTCCCTCAAGGCAGCGCACTCTCACCGCTTCTTTTCAATTTATATCTAAGCGATCTTCCGAACAACGATCCAAACATCAAAATCGTCTCTTATGCTGTTGATATAACGCTATGGGCGTCAGATCCGAGCATTTCCACTGCCTCGCTACACATGCGATCCGGTCTCCCACACATCGAAAAGTTCATCCACGATCGTGGACTATCTATTTCTCCTGCCAAAAGCCAGCTTCTACTCTTCACACCTTACAGCAAAGAGTACAAGACTATCCTAGATGTCTCGATCGGAGGTCAGAGCGTACCCACCGTGAATACCGCCAAAATCCTTGGAGTTACATATGATTCTATGTTCACATTCAGTCATCATGCGAAAGACATAGCAGGCCGAATGTCGCAACGTAACAATGTACTGAAGGCGCTAGCCGGCAGTACATGGGGCAACCAAAAGGAGACACTCCGTCTCACTTACAAAGCCATTTGCCAATCCATATACAGCTACGCAGCTCCAGCCTGGGCCAGCTTTCTCTCCTCCTCAGCACATACCAAAATTCAAAGAGGACAGAACAATGGCCTGCGTATCGTAACAGGAAACCATCAAATGGCCAGCGTCGACCACATACATGCTGAAGCTAAAGTTATGAGATCGAAATCGAACCTTCGCATGCTATCAGCCCAATACTTGGCAAGGACCTTGAGCCAAACTCACTTCCATCACGGATTATTTCTCCAAGGACCCCCACCACGCAACATGAAAGCTGATCTTTACATCGCATGCAGAAGCACTGTTGAAAGAGCCCTGTCGGAAACAGCAGAGAAGAACAACGGGAAAAGCGTCGCCAACCGAGTCCACACAAACATGGTCTTAGAAGAAAAGGAAACCATCCAAGGTCCAGTCATACTGGGCGGCCGACCACCACCGGACATAAATCAAGAAGAAGTGGACCTCTCCAGAAACGCCCGCTGCACGCTGAGCCAACTCCGCTCAGGCTACAGCAGGTACACCAACCACTACTTACACCGGATCGATGACTCGATACCTGACTACTGCCCAGACTGTCTCAATGGACCTCACGACGTGGCCCATCTCTTCAAATGCGCTAGACGTCCAACAAGACTCACGTTGGAAGATCTCTGGATGAAACCAAAAGAAATACCCTCATTTCTGAGACTATTGTGAAGGAAAGAAGAAGAGATGTATTTAAAATAAATAAATTAAAAAAGAGAGGAGAGAGAGAGGGAGAGAGCGGCCCTCCATAGCCAACTCTCTTCGACGCGAGACGTTTGCCGGCAACAACAACAACAACAAGTGGTGGAGTGTATACGGGTGCTGCGTAGTTAATGATCGATCTCGTCGTTGCTTTATATGTCGCGGTGAGTGTTGTGGGACTCTGACCTCATCTTCTGCCTGCTAATGCTCTGATGATGTTGAGGCGTTTGGAAGCCTTAGTTCTGATGGCCTCTGCGTGGTGTCGGAAGGTTCCTAATTGGTCCAAAACCACACCCAAGATCTTTGGTGTTTTGGTGATTGGGAGAAGATCGCCACAGTCCGGGCGTGGCATAGTGGTAGTGTGATAGACCATTGTGCGAAGAGTCCCGAGTTCGACTCCCACCCCGGACAGATCCACCCAAACCAAGGGGGTTAAGAAATGTTGGTAGTGCTCATGCACGAATCTGACTCTCCCCACTGCTGCTAATCACACTAGCAGTGATCTAGCAGGCAGCCACTGGTTCTACCAGGATAGGTCTGTCCTGCATCTCAGGGGAGCGCGTACCCTGTCGCGAGGCGGGAACAAGCGCGAGGAAGAAGAAGAAGGAGAAGATCGCCACTGAGTTTGATTCCAGGTTTTTGTTGCATTCCGCAGTGCATGTTGTGAAGAGGGTCACCGAAGATTTTTCTTTGGAGATCTGCATCTTTAGGTTGTCCAGTTCATTAACTAATCTGGGGAGGTACTCATTCATTTTGTCCTCGCATTCGTTGATCTTTGCACTCGATGACATTATTGAGATGTCGTCCGCATATGCAACAATGTTGGTGCTTCCCGTGGGTACTGGGAGCTTGTTTAGGTAGACATTGAAGAGAATGGGGCTTAGCACACCGCCCTGTGGAACGCCAGCCCGACTGGTGAAATAGCTGCTAGTCGTGTTTTGGAAGGTCACACTCACGGATCTTCCCCGAAGATAGTTAGACAACCATCTCACGACGCCTCTGGGAATATTGGTCTCTGCCAATTTTCTGCAAAGTGTAGGGATGTGGACTAGATCGTACGCCGAGGTCATGTCCAAAGCAACCATTATCGTTCTCTTAGGGGGAGCTTTTTGGTTGAAACATTCAGTGATCTGGCCAGTTATTTCCAGGAGAGCTGATACTCGAAACACACTGGCAACAGTGGCCATTCGTGACTCTACAGCCTTAAGAGCCTGTCACAGATGGAGCCGGATTATCCAGTCCAGAATCGAGCGCGACCTCAGGTGGCGGATAGAGGGACGCCTCCCTACGAAGAATTCGTGCTGGGAGGTAGCGGGAGAAATCCCGCCGCGGACCAAAACTGGGTAGTATAGCTCGTCAAAGGAGGGCGATGCCGTACCGGCCTGGGCATGCCACCGGACAAAACATCAGCCGATACTCCGCTATACTTTTCAATGGCGAGTCGAGGCGCCAGTAAAATAACCTCTTGCCCTTCTCCGGTTAACGAATGGGTCTCGCCAAGAGGATCGCCGACTGCGGTGCGAGTGTAGACGGAGAAACTCTCTCCGGACTCAAAAGGATCCTCACCACCAACCTATCCCAAAAGGACTCCCCTCGACAGGACCTATGGGCAAGACAACAACAACAACAAGGAGAGCTGATGTTGTGGACTTGCCTTTTGTGAATCCGTGTTGCCATTTGGCCAATTCGATCCCATCTGCGATGAGAGGGAGTAGGCTTCTTTCGAAAAGTTTGGCAATGGGAGATAAGATTGAGATTGGGCGATATCCTTTAATCGTCGACGGGTCCTTTCCTATCTTTGGCAGCATAATAACTCTGGCTGTTTTCCAAGCATGTGGTATGATACCGGATTGGAGAGTACTGTTGTAGAGAAAGGCCAAGCATCTTTTGAATGAGCTTCCTGCGTTTTTGATCATGAGAGGGCAGATACCTTCGCTGTCGATTGCCTTCGAGCCTCTGGTTGCTTTGCAAGCTTTTTCAACGTCATAAATCGAAAAAACGGGAATGTCTTCTCTGGAAAACCCTTTTATCCAACGGGTTGTCTGTCGATTTGTTTTGTCCGGTGTTTCAGGGGCTTGTTTGGCCAGGTTTTTGGCAAAGGCGTTTGCAGCTTCCAGGGAGGATAGTTGTTTTCCGTTTTGATTGATGACATTGTGAGATCGGTTGTGTCCTCTACCATCAATTGCTTTGATAGTTTTCCATAGCCGATTGGTTGGTTCATTATGTCGAAGTCCATTTACGTATTCCTCCCAGGCTTTTTGCTTATCCTTGCGAATTTGAGTTGTGATTTCGGCCATGATTGTAGGGAGATCAGGATTCAGAGGATCATTGGTCCTCATGTGGTCTCTTTGTTTAATCCGAACTTTCGCTTTTTCGCTAAGGTTGGGAGTGTAGTTGAGCTTTCTGCCATTAGGGATGTTGTTCTTCGACGCTGCAAGAATGACTCGTACCAGGAAATCGTGCATTTCATTGGTTTTTCCTGTGAAAGGAAAATCACCAATTCTTTTGTTTATCTCCTTCTCGAAACAGCTCCAATTTGCTTTGTTGTAGTTCATGAAGCACTTCTCATTCGATATGTTAGACGGTTGAAGATCTACTTCGATGATGATGGGGAGGTGGTCGGAGTTGAGTCTGTTGATCGGTGTCCATCTGCATTCTGTTGACACGTCGGAGGAGATGAGTGTTATGTCAGGCGAGACGTCCTTTCTTGTGTGTTGGCGGGCGTTGTTAAAGCAGACCAGGTTTCTTTCTTCTATGGCTTCGCAAAGATCGTCTCCTCTTTTGTCTTCGACTCCATCACTTCAGAGCGCGTTGTGTGCGTTGAAATCTCCCGCAATGATACATGGGCCCTGTCTGTCTAACAGTCTTTCAAAGTTAGTACTATAACCATGTCGGTGAGTGACCACTGCCCATAAGTCGGTGAGTGAGAGTGTCGTGGGGTCGCCAATGCAATCGAACAGGTGTGCGACGTCATGAGGTGTGGATGAGCATGTTGGGCAGACGTCTGGGATGGACTCATCGATACGGTGTAGATACGAGTTTGTGAATCTGCTGAATCCGGATCGAAGCTGGGAGAGTGTACATCTTGTGCTGCGGGGAAGGTCATTTTCTTCCACGTTGATGTCAGGCGGGGGTCTACCTCCGAGAATGACGGCGCCTTTCATTGATTGAACTTCGCTAGAGACCATCATAGTGTGTATGGCGTTTGCGACGAGTTTCCCGTTGAGAGGGTCTGTTGCTATGGAGGCTGCGGACTCGACCGTGTGCTTGCAACTCATGATGAGGTCGTTTTTCATGGTGCGTGGTGGAGCATGACTTTCCAAGAGGCTGTGATGGTTGTGAGCTGTATCCATTGTTCTGGCGAGGTATTGAGCGGAGAGCATGTGAAGGTGTGACTTAGTGCGCATGACCTTGGATTCTCTGTGTGAGTGATCGGTGTCTGCCATCTGATGATTGCCCGTGACTACGCGGAGACCGGCATTCTGGGCGCGTTGGATCCTTTCGAGGGCCGAAGCGGATAAGAAAGTGGACCATGCGGGGGCGACGTAACTGGAGATTGCTTGCGAGATAGTTTGGAAGGTTGTCCGTAAGGATTCCTTCTGGTTGCCCCAGGTGCTACCGGCGAGGGCCTTCAGGACGTTGTTTCTCTGTGTCATGCGGGCTGCGATGTCTCTGGCGTGGTGGCTGAACGTGAACATGGTGTCGAAAGTTACGCCGAGGATCTTTGCGAGCTTGACTGTTGGGACGGTGGTTCCTCCGATGGATACCTCCAGGACCGTGTTGTATTCTTTGCTGAAAGGCGTGAGGAGCATGAGTTGACTTTTGGCCGGAGAGATGGTGAGGGAGCGATTGTTCAAGAAGCTTTCGATCCCAGGTATTGCCATACGTACGTACTCGGAGGCGGTGTTGATGTTTGAGTTGGAGGCCCATATGGTAATATCGTCTGCGTAAGTTATTACGTTGATGTGAGCGCTATCGGATGGGAGGTCGCGTAGATAGAGGTTGAACAGCGTGGGCGAGAGGGCGCTGCCTTGTGGGACTCCGTTTCTGATCAGCCGGGAGCTCGAAAAGGTGTTGCGGAAGAGTGTGCGTCCTGTGCGTCCTCTCAGATACGAAGAGAGCCATTTCTTGATGTAGTTGGGCACGCTTGTGGTCATGAGAAGGTCGATAAGCTTGGTGATGTCGATGCTGTCGAAGGCTTTGGACATGTCGATCGCCATAAGGACTGTGCGCTTCGCTGGTCTTTTCTCATTGAAACCGTCTGCGATGTTCTTAGTGAGCTTCAGGAGTGCCGAAGTGGTTGAGCGGCCCGCCGTGAATCCGTGTTGGTGTTCCGCCGGTGGTATATGGGACTGGATAGTGTTGAGGAGTAGGCGTTCAATCACTTTTGCGACGGGGGAGAGAAGAGAGATCGGGCGGGAGCTTGAGCTGACGGTGGCTTGCTTCCCGAGAGAGGTTCTCGTGTTGTTCTTTGGACGATATGCGTCCGGAAAAGTGTTGTGATGTCATTTGCAGTCCTGAGACTGTCATGCTGCACCTTGTGAAGGCGGACATCGTTGTAGCAACCTGTTAATGCTATAGGTCTTGTGAGTGAGTAGTCAACCCGGCCTAGCATCGTTTTGGGTGGGAGTAGGACATCTCGCCTGTCGTTGACCGGAGATAGGCAAGAGGCTATTTGACTGGCGCCTCGACTCGCCATTGCAAAGTATAGCGGAGTATCGGCTGATGTTTTGTCCGGTGGCTTGCCCAGGCCGGTACGGCATCACCCCCCTTTGACGAGTTTTGGTCCACGGCGGGATTTCTCCCGCTACCTTCCGGTACTAATTCTTCGTTGGGAGGCGTCCCTCTATCCACCAACTGAAGTCGCGCTCGATTCCAAACTGGATGATCCGGCTCTATCCATGACAGGCTCTTAAGGCTGTCAAGTCATGAATCGCCACTGTTGCCCTTGTTCTCTTTAGTCACGCATGCTTATTAAGCGATTGTGTCATGAATGGAGCGTAACTCCAGAATTCACCATTAAGACAGAAGAGAGATGAAGATGGATTATAAATCTTCAAATTTTTAGTTACAAATTTTAAAGGCAGTGACGCCTGGTTGAGATGAACTATTGTGAAGGAAAGAAGAGATGTATTTAAAAAATAAAAAAAGAGAGGAGAGAGGGAGAGAGCGGCTCTCCATAGCCAACTCTCTTCGACGCGAGACGTTTGCCGGCAACAACAACAACAACAACGGTTGAGATGAAAATTTATTGAACTATCGCACATAAAAAAGCTAGTCCAACGGGCGGGATCGAACCCAGCTATCACGTCTCAAACCGGGAGCGCGCGTTACCATTACACCACACGCGTTACGATTACACCAGAGTGATGGAAGATGATTGATAAATCTTCAAATTCTAAGTTACACAGTTCAAAAAAGGTAATCGATATGAAGATAATGAATATTTTTCTAAAATTCAATTTTATCAACAAAAAAAGTGTGAAAACTTAAATTTTTGGCTAAAAACATTAGTTTTGTATCGAATGCTCTTTAGTAATTGAAATAATTATTTTACAAAAAGCGGCAAAAAAAGGTCCCGGGGAGATTTGAACTCCCGTCGCAGGATTCAGAGTCCTGAGTGCTAACCGCTACACCACGGGACCACACGTAGTGCTTTTGACTAAAGAACTTAATTCAACTTTTCCAAAACTTTTTGTTGGAATAATGAGCATTGAACAAGAAAAAAACCTTATCGACGAAAACGGTTCTGGCCAGGTACTCAAGGTTGACTTGATGAACTATTCCTGATCCTGGTGGCACGATGAGTAGGTTATCAAAGGCCTTGGAACCCCACTGAAATTTTTTTTAAGAGAAATGATTCTGAAATGGTATCTAAGGGGACAAAAAGCCACTAGCGAAGAGAAATTCGCAGAACATTTCAGAAAAGACAGAGTAAACCCAAAAGTTGCTTTATTTTTTCGCGCTTATTTTTTTCCTGCTTCGAGGCAGATAGGCGCTCTCATGATTCGAGATACCGAGCTAATCTCGAGAAACCAGTTCCTGCTTCTTTGGTTAACAATGAGATGTTTGAAGAATTGAGAAAGAGAGACGCGCGAACACTACAAAACTTATTTTTTGGTGATTTCGCCTGGAAGGGAAGTGATATGGGGGAGAGCAGAAGACAAACTTGTACCCGTCTCTGAACAGCCTCGCACATTTAGATTATAACACACCCAGTCTTTCAGGTGAATAACCTAATAACTAAGGTGATCTCAAATCTATTTCGCCATCTATTTCAGTTTTCCAATTTCTGAAAAGAGCTCAAGTATCTTCCAACCTTGAGAAAATTAAATCGTTCCGAATTTCGTTCGAATTCCATCTTTTGATTTTGAGCAAGGGCTTCAAGACTGAAATGAACTTTTTCCTTGAGCTTTGGTTTCCTCGTATTCTAATTCGGAGAGCAAAGTTAAGAGCTCAAATTAGATACTCAAATTTAGAGGTTTCGAGTGTGGAAAAGAGTAAGAGATAAATGAAGACAGAGAGGAAGAGAGAGAGAGAGAAAGAGCAATGAAGATAGATAAAATAGAGAGAGAAAAGGAGAGAGAAAAAGAGAAAGAGACTGAGTGAGTGACATATAAAGCGAGACATAGAGAACTAACTTTCCGTAGTAATCGACTTGAACGGAATGATCGATGACGAGATCTACCGGGCAAACGGGGTTGATTTTGGTAGGGTCGGCGCCTAGTCTGGCGACGGCATCCCGCATGGCTGCCAGATCGACTACCGCCGGAACTCCGCTGCAAAATCAAGTATTGCCTCAGCACCTCCAAAAAGTCATGCATGGTTTAACAAGTTATCAGGGCATGAAATGTGTGATTGGACAAGAGATTATGCTCCACTTCCTTTTTCTTGAGTTTTTTTCTACTTTAGAACCTATTTTCTGTAGTAACTTTAGGAATGTTACTACAAACGCAAATACACGAGTCAAAATTTTTTACAAGGGTTTTGGATAATATTTTTGAGTAGAACAGACCATAATGTCCTTTTTTAAACCCGTAACGTGGGCATAATTTATCGTGACACACTCAGGAAGAAACCTGTTCAAGAGCCTTGATAGTTTCTGAACAAGTCTATTTTCAGGCCGCTTATTAGCACGATGAATAACGAATCGATTGTGATTGTGCTTGAATACTTTCTCCCTTCAATCTTCAATAATTTTTCAAAATTGCTATTTTGAAATTTTAATTGGCAATCAAAATTATTGTCTACAAGCAAGCTTCTTATTAAAATACGAGCTCGTTTTTCTGAACTTCTTAATTGCCATGGAAGAAAAAGAATTAGTGGATAAATTAAACACTTGAACAATTAGCTCACGTAAAGTCCTGGAGAAGAACCCTGGCGGGCTTGAAGGGGATCTCAGCCTGGACTTTCTGGCTGTTCTGCCAGTTGAGAATCGTCTCTACATCTTCTTCTTTTACCAGAAACCCATCGCAGTATCGCACTGCGGCCTCCAGAAGATATCTGATGCAGATAGGGAGTTTATCTGAAAACAATCAAGAGGTTGGTGGTTTTATATCTCAGTGAGGGAGGTTACAGGGAATGAAAAGTTACACTACATAGTTGTACGGTGACGTCTCAATTCTAATCGAAATAGTTCAAAGTTGGAAACCTTACAATTGGAAGGAGGAGGATCACTACCAATAAAAATTTTAAAATTTCTTGAACTGCTTAAATTTTCCTCAAAGTTAACCTTGAGTAACGCGAAAGTTAAGTATAATTTGGCTGATCTGTAAAAATTCATTGAAAAGTTTTGAGCTTCCTTTCAGCTGCAACAATTTAAGTTAACATTTCTCCTAGGTCAAAACTTAAAAAAACTCCGCATACTGAAATTTAAAAAATTATTCTGTTATTTTCGTCCCATGTTTTGAACTTTTATCAACCATTTACTTCTTCTAAACCATTAAGTAATCCCTTCAAAAAAGCTTCAAAATACAATAGCATGCGTTATACCAACAACCTTCTCCAGGATCGTATTTATAAACTGTTTTATTAGATAGATACATGGATGGATCAGATAAAACGAACCGTATCGGTCATCCTTGAGACCGAGAATGTTGAAGTATTTATAGGTACTTCCGTCCACTACGAGTTCAGTTAGAAGAGTTTCATAGTTAATGGAGAACGCTGATTCAATCGCCATTTCACGATCTCCAAAGCGTTCAACCTATTTTTCAAGCTCTTGAGTAATTCTTGCTTCATGTTTTTTTTGTTGAGAAGTTTTTTTTTTACATTTTAGTTTCTACCGAACAAAAATCAAACAGTAAACAATCACCCACAGAAACGCTTTCAAAATTAAAATTAAAGATAGATATCCAAAGACATAGATTAGAAAAAAAATTCAAACTGCTTTTAAACAACAGAGTATAATTTTGGAATGAGCAGAGAAAGAGAAGCAGAAATGTACATAGAGAGCAGAAATTCCTTCTCTTCTCATGATTTGACGCGAATAATCTTTCTACATTTCAGTTCTAAAGAGACACGATAACAATCAAGAAACTATGGACGGGAACGTTTTCTGCGAATAAGAACAGTGAGAAACAGGAGGGAAGAGGAAGAAAACTAGACCAGCAGTAGATAAAGGGTTCAGGTCAACACTAGAAGAGAGGCTGAAGCGAACTATTCATTAGAGATATGAAGAAAGCGAGAACTTCAATCAATCAAGTCCGGAGAGAAGTAGAAAGAGGATGTTTGCATAGCGCAATGTGTCTCTTACTAGGGAGCTTGCAATGTCCAAAACAAGACTGGGAATTGGTTAGAATGGCCTAAGCAGCTCACAGGAGCTCAAATGTTTGAATTATTAAACAATCTAAAGAGACAATCAAGAAAACTCGAACACCAGTGGTTTTTTCACACTGAGTTCTTTACCGCTCCGCTACCAATGCAAAGAATACCTGACCTTTTTCTAAAGCCTGTTAACAAGAATAGAAAAACTTATTAATAAAAATAATGAAGGGTCTAGTTTCGAATCAGTTTCGGCCCATCAAAAAATAATCGACACTTTTAAACTTGGGGGGCAGCACTTCACTTGGGGGGTCTCTTTTCGGTTCGTTCAAAAAATGTTTTTTTTTTAAATTAAATTTTCTTATGCGGTCTCGTTCGCCTAAGCCGTACGGCCTCGTTAGCGTAAACTTTTTCCTAAGCCAATGCGTTTTTTAAAGTAAAAATAATCTTCAAAAAAGTTATTTTTAAACCACCGTAAGTGAAGCGGAGCCCCCCAAGTGAAGTGCGCCCTCCCCAAGTTAAAAAGAACCAAATAATCTTACTTCATTTGAACTGATTGAGAAGGTCATGAGACACTTTGAGCTACAGCAAATCCACACCAAGAATAGCCTAGAAAATTTTTTTCAGGTCTAGCAATGAAAATAATTAGTTCAAGATAGACAGATGCCGCCCTAACTCACACCCTTTTTTGTTTTCAAATGACGACGAAACCCCGTTGAAACAGATTTCATGTCGTTTTGAAGGGTCAGTTGATGTCCTAGTTCATCCCTTCCCTCCCCCCCCCCCGCGCTGGAACCCTTTTTCAAAGAATGCGGACTCAGTATTCCATGTGTTATAACAGTGAAAATTCGCCATTTATAATGCATCTCAATTCACCGAAATATGGATTGAATTATTTCATCCACGTAGATTATCCATTGTCATTGTTTTACTAATCATTAACCTATAACTTCAGAAGCCAATGGAAGGCACTCTTGGCAATGTAGCCTGATCAGTTGAGACGAAGCTTGGACTTGATAGCAAACATCAAAATTCTCTACCAGTTTTCCTCTGTCTCTGTCTGAGTCGGGAATTATCTATGTTGCGTTTTGTTGTGTTCAGCTAATCCTTCCTCTTCTTTATCATCGTTGAATTGTTCATTTATGAAACAATGTAAATTCGAAATTTGCCATTTGCTCAATGCTCTCATTTTTATTAAAGACTCATTTGTCCATGCTTTAATCCCTGGATGGTTTATCTTTTCCAGAGAGTTTGGCAATGTATGCCACGTAGTGTACATCGAGAATCGTGCTCACTGCCGATGATAGAAAGAAAAAAAGAAAAAGAGCGGAAGACATAGTGTGAGAAAGAGAGATAAAAATAGATAGAAAAAAGAGAGAGGCAGCGAGCACGATGAGCACGAGAGAGCGGGAGAGATAGAGAGAAAAAGAGAGATAAAGAGTGAGAGAAAAAATAGAGAGAAAAAGAGAGAGAAAGTGATAGAGAAAAAAGAGATAAATATAGAAAAAAGTGTGTGAGAGGAGAGAAAGCAGAGATGTCGAAGTTACTCCGTTAACCATATCCACTTAAAGTGCATGAAGCATTAGTTTTTATATGATACATCAAGTATTTGCAGTTCAATGAAACTCAAACTTGAGTTGTCAGATCATCTTTTAGCAACGAAAGGTTTTGAAATTTTTTTGGATAATAAACCGTGTAAGGTATTCTATAAGAGTTTGATTTTTTCTTAAATTTTTGACTATTCCATTCCATCTTCAAACTTTAAAGTTTTGAAACTTGTTTTTCTCTTAGTGTATGATGCGCAACAGAAAAATTATTTTTTTCATGTTAGAGAATTTTAATGATTTTTGTATGATCTTATTGACTTTAATTATAAAGAGAAGTTTTCATTTACTTCAGCGATTTATTCAACATCAAAACGAAAACTTTATCATCATATCTTCTGTATTAATGTCAATAACATAATCACTTCGAAAACTCTCCGTTTTTTTCCATACAATGACAACAGACGGGAAAGCAAACACTGGGTATGAGGCAAGAACAACGGAAATGGCTCATGAAGTTTCACGTGAAAATTAGTTAGCAAGAATAAAGATAATTTGGTCATTTGATGAAATCGATTAAAAAAAGCATTTCTAAACAACAAGCGAATGTGGATTGAATGAAGTTGAGTTCTCATTGGAAACAAACTATTCAGTGCTTTGGGGACGACTATTCATGGATTAGTTCATACCCGAAAACTTTTCTCCTCCATGTGTTCTGGAAGAGAAACTATACAATCTCATCCTAAACAGAAAACATTTTTGAAAATTTATTTTAAATCTTTTCCGATCGGTAAGTGGAAAAACAAAAAAAGATACCCACCAAGAAAGCAGAAAAAATTTGAATTAGACAAAAAACAGAACATACACCTATAAAATCGGGAGGTTTAACTGTAAGCTTAAACATGTTAATCTGATTTATAAAGTTATATGATTATCTACTTGTTTATATTTGTTTTTTAATCTCACTTCTACGGGATTAACCAGTTGAGTTCTGAACTGCGGAGTTATCATTCATGGTATAGAAATTACAATACTGTACAGGTCGAAATCATCACTTGATGATTCTCAGAATAAACTTCTTATTAAAACAAACATTATTGACTGATCGACAATGCAAAAGCAAGAAATGCTCAGCTTGTGGTGAACTTTTTAAGTAAAAAAGAAAGGAGCAACCTGTCAATATCCAAATACAGTATACACGGTCTTTGTATTTCACTAATTATCTCTAAACGTAAATAATTTCTTCAGGTTTTTTACTAAACCATGTTTAAAAAATCAGCCGCGACTTTAAACTCTAAACGATGAGATCATCGGCGCGATGATTATGAGCGCTCACATGACTTTGAGGTCTAAGATAAGAGCTTCCTGGGTACGAGCTCGGCTGAATTTTTGTTTTAAGACTATTTCAACCACGCGCTTGAAGAATCTGAATTTATCTGCCGCGACATTAATCTCTAAACGATGAGATCATCGCGCCGATGATCTCATCGTTTAGAGATTAATGTCGCGACAGATCTTCAATGATGGGAGAAAATAGAAAGATCTCGCCTCTATTACATGTGAAGTTACTGAAAACGAATAATTGGCCCCAGGAAAATTATATTATAATAACACTTCAGAGATGTTCTGTTGAAAATCCGTGAAAAAAATTATTCAATTTAATTATTTTGGACATTCATTCAGATTTTCTTGATCAATGTTTCATCTTCTTTCTCAAAGATTTGTAGTCAAATGAGTGTCTCGATGAATTTCAAATTTCGTCTTCATCAAATCAAAAGATCACACTTTTCACAAATTTGAATCAGCTTTAAGAAAAATGAATTAGGTTGGGTTCTTCTTTGTGAATTAGTTTGGGTTCTTCTTTGTTAAAATTAGGTTGGGTTCTTCTTTGTAGACCTGCTTTTTGCGTGATTTTACTAATACATAATATGTACTCTCGAGGCGTTCGAACATCAGCGAGTCACTAATTTAAAAACTTTCATATTTTTTTGCTGCATCTGAAATTAACGAATAAGAACCCGCAAGTCATGAATTCAATAAATTTAACGAGTAGATGCTTATTAAATACCGAGAATCTTCCCGACTCTCTTTTTTGCCACACGAAACAAGTATTCTAATGACATTTCCTCTCTCAATCAAAATGAGAACTAATGAAACAGATGAATGTCTTTTCGATCTATTGGTGTATAGTAAATGTGCACTGTGGACCAAACTAAACTGTGATGTGACAGTCTTTTCGAGTTTATTCATGTAATATGTATGTATAATGCATATGAGGGGGGGGGTGAGTGTCAGACTTGATCTGCTTGGTTGAACATTGTGAATGCATTGGTGGATCGGTTCTGGATGGGTTCGGGAGGCGTTCGCTGAGGTGCCCGTCGATGGAAGGACTGGCTGAGCGCATCTGGAGGTAGGCCACTTAACACACACAACAACTTGGGCTGTCTACTCACTTCCATCACCCTATACACATTTGACCTACATATGTGAGCTCTAAAAGAAGGAATATCAAAATTTTTAAGTTAAAGGTTAAGAGTCGGAAACGGAACGAGAGACAGAAACAGAAGGAAAGAGAGAGAGAGAAGTTGAGAGAAAGAAAGAGGAAGAAAAAGAAAGAAAGAGAAGAGAATAAATAAAGATGAAGAATTAGAGACAGAAAAAGAGAAAGAAAAAAAGAAAAAAGAAAGAAAGAAAAAGAAAAAAAGAAAAAAAGAAAAAAGAAAAAGAAAGAAAGATGAAGAAGAACGAGAGAGAGAGAGAGAGAGAGAGAGAGAGAGAGAGAGAGAGAGAGAGAGAGAGAGAGAGAGAGAGAGAGAGAGAGAGAGAGAGAGACGAGAGAGAGGGAGGAAGAGAGACAGAAAGAGGCGGAAAGCAAGCGTGTTCCGTGGAATTCTAGTCCAAGCATATCTCAGCCCCTAATGAAGGGAAGAATCTTTCAGGAAGAGACTCTTGAAGAGTGAAGAGTGCTTACTATTTGGGTGATGTGGGCTCGGACTTGAGTATGAGGACGGGCGCTCTGGAGAAGGGGAACTCATTGCGGGAGGAGATGGCCGGGGAGGCATGGTAGTTGTGCGGATTGCTGCTGTGGCGAGAAAGCGGTGGCTGCTGTTCTCTCTCGGAAGAGGAGGGAGTCGGGTTGCGACGGGAGAGGGCGGGCGACTTGTAGGCTACACCTGCAATCTCGCATCGGTTTCATTTGTTGACGATGGAATGAGCTGGGATGAAGAGCCATGTCTCACACGTTGACGACTCAGATCATGAAATCACAGCTCTTACATCATTTTTTGGACTCAAAATGATTGTCTCTCAGCATTGGTAGGCTTTATGAAGCAGTACTAGCTTTGCAAGAGAGCCGCTCAGGCAGAGGATTCAAGTGTTGCCTGCACATGTTTCTATACAAAATAGTATACATGACAGAATTATTGATTAATTATCAAACAAACGAATTCATGTTCTCAGCTCTGTCCTGAGAGTTGATCATGAGCAGTTTTGCAAAGCGTTATTGTATAGGTTAGCATAGCCCTCACCCCGAAATGATAAGAAATTATATTTCTCATTAGAGGTGAAACTCCGTTACATCGCAGCGGTAGCCATTATTAAGGTTTTTTTTTGTATTCTCATGCTACGGAGACTATTCAACAAAGAATATTATTCATGAGCTTTAACAACTACTGACAAATTTATCAAGTTTTTCTGTCTGAAACTTAATTAAAGACAAATGTATCAAACTTCTCAGTTTTTCTCTTCAAAACATGATTAAAGAGTCGTGAAAAATTATGTATCTATTGAGTAAATGTACTTAATGTGTCAAATTGAGCTAAAACCGAATAACATATTAAGAAAAAAAACAATTATTATACGTTACTCTACAGGAAATTTAATTTTCTACACAAACTATGTAACTTAAATCTCTACGCGAATTTTATAATGAAATTTCAGCTATGAAACGCTATAGAGTTGAAGCACTCACTGCAAAGAAGCCTCCATACACGCGAGGACACACGATAGTGCATGACATAGACAGGCCGGACAACATCAGTGAACATCAAGTCCTTCTACAGTCAAGGCTTACAACATCATGGATACGTTATCTATGTAGAAGGTTAATCGAGGAATAAGCTCCCCTCGGGCCAAAGACACATCAGTGAGTATTCCACGACAGATTTGCCCGATACGGGACGTTGAACGCCTTCCTCAGTTCAATAACAGAGGGGCTGGGAAGGACAAATTGTCTCCTAAACGGTCGTTGGCAAATCCGAAAATGACAATGAAAGAGCGAAAACATACGGTAACATAGATGATTGAAGTATTAGGTAGTGGTTGATGTGATCAACCTAAATCATGAAGTCTGAAGATTTTTCCGCTTTCAATTTCTCAAGGGAATGAGCAAGGCACTTGCAGTGTTTTTTCCCAACACATCCTGCGCAATTCTTTGAACTCTTCTACAAAAGATAGGGTTCAACCAAGAAGAGTCAGAGTAGTGAAATAAGCATTCGCGTACTGTTGTTTCCACCGGGTCGAGTTTGCGCGGAATGGCGGTCGGTGAAGTTTTCTTGGCTTTTCATGCTTGCGTCCATAGGATCCTGTAGTGAGAACTTAGAGAGATTGGAAATAGATTCTGTTACAATACATAATACATATTGCCGGTCGGACGCTAGCTGCTAAACTGTGGTGTACAGAGCAGCGCACAAAACTTTTACCTCACCTTTCCCGAGCCTGATTTGGTGTGCTTGTAAAGGCTTGGCAGTCGAATGTTGAAATTATTTACACATTACTAGTCTCTTGCAATTGAGCCTTTCATAAAGAACTAGCACACGCATGAGCGACGTGTCCTTGGTAGTGTGTTGGTAACCCCTGGACGCTCTACTCCCGTTAAGAGTATAAGGTAAGCGACTGGGTTCGAGTCCGCCCCGCTTTTTTCTTAAGAAAATTTATACATATTTCTTCCTAAGGCTTCACTGCTTAGTAACAATTTTAATGAGCAATCGATGAATTCTATGTCACAAAAACATTTTTGTTGAAAATTTCGATGATAAAAAAGCGACAACAAAAAATTCTCAGTTACACAGTTTAAAAGCCGTGATGCCTGGTTAAAAAAAGATTCAACTATTGCAAGAGAAAAGCTACGGACATTTTCGAATCTATCTGTCTTAATTATTTGTATTTAACCTATTGTTGAAGAAAGTTTGAACAACCAAAATGGTGATTATTCTAGAAAAATTCACGCTTGTGCCGAGTAAATTGTGTCGTTGTTTCTGATTGGGAAAGCTTCTAAAATCTCTCTTTTTCTTTACCGATTACCACATTATGACTTCAAATATCGGCTCACTTGATAGCCACGGACATGCGAAATGCACGCGTTCACAGAAACGGTGGACTCCGTGTCGGAACACGCGGAAGACACGGAGGAGTCGGAGAGCCGACGCGGACGGACCATCAGCGCCGCTTGCTGTGTCCGCTCGCATCTGAGAAAGACGCAAGCATGAGAACTATTCCAAAAAATTTCAGAATCAAAATGCAGGAAACAATGATCGTACACAGAAGGAGAGGCCAGATCGCTTTAAACATACATAGAACATTTTCATGGATAAACTTCTTCTCATCAGTGTTCTAGTAACACGTGCCTAACTACTTATGAGGCTGTTCAATCCACTCTGAAGGACCTCATTCTGCATGATTCCATAGTGTCTCGAAGGTCGTGCTCTGACAATATCGAAAACACAGACTGTTCCCATTCAAACAGACAAACAGATAGTATACAGATGACAGCCAAAACTTCACATCCTTCTACGCTCTCAAAACTAAAAAAAAACTTTGATTTATTCTATAATATAACTCTAAAAAAATCTGCATGCTGTGACCTCATGAATCGATGTCAAAGCACCGAATGAAGATTTTTTGGTTCAAGAGATCACTCTATAACGTCTTTAAATACAGTAACAATAATGGTAAGGAGTCGGATGAATAGTGCTCTAATGTTTTTTTGGCTAAACTTTTATTACAGAAAACTAATGCAAGAAACTGGATCGAAAAAAGATCCGTGAAACTAATCCGGTAATTAAAAATCCTAAAAGACTACTCACGCACTACTGGGCATATACTATGTACATATGTACGTGATTCAACGGTTTCCACGAAAGCGCTAAAAATAGAGTGCCTGTAGCCAGGAGGAAGCTAGGCGGATACTCACAGTGGATAAGATGGGGGTAAACTTGAGTACTGAGTGCCAGCAGAATGTCTGCTGGTACAGAGTAAACTGAATAACCTTGCCATCTCACCACACACGGACACTCTGGTTGACCTTTGTTGTGTGGTGCTTTGAAGAATGGCGGAGAGATGCTCAACGAGTCGCTTAAACCGCCGCACAGGTCCTGAAAGAAAAACAACCGTGGGACAAGATAATTCAAAAAGTGAAGGATGGATTTGAAAGCCCATCCTTGATTGAGTGTACTGAAAGCTCTGAAATCCAAGAACTGATAATATCTCCATTATTCCAATTACATTCGTTGTTTTCTATCGTTTTTGAAACTGAATTCAATCTTTCTTTATCCAATTGAAATTGAAGTCATCTTTTACAGACTAGGGCCTTCAAGCCTAGAGGATCTAAAGGTTTTTGAGGCCTTTAAAGAACCCCGTTTCGAAAGTTATTTCGTATAAAAAAATGCTTAATAATAGTAACACATAAGTTTTTGAAAAATATAGCGCTTTTAAGACTATTATTAGGTTTATGTACCGAACTATTTAGTTACTAAGAAGACTTGAAGAATATGAAATTAATTTACCGATTAATATAATTTGGTGTTTCGAAGTATGTTTCGCCCCGCCCCCCTAAGCCTGTGCTCTTTGAGTGTGACAAGTTTGTCTTTACGGCAGAATCGAACCTGCTAGGAGTGTGAATTGCACGACATACATTGGAGGCTCTCCCGCGGAATTGATGTTTTGGTTGCTCGTGAGAATATCCACCTTCAAACATTTTCTGCTTAGCTAAACTCATTTTGCGCACAGAATAGACCCGGAGACACCTAAACCCTATTTTTTAACTCTAGAAAAATTACGTATGTACGTCCGTGAATATACTGTTCTGTAAAAAAGATAATGTAGATACAAAGAAGCGATCATGATTTATCCATGTATGTAAAGAAAAAGCCTTCAACATATACAAATTCAGCCTAACAGCCCAAATTTTTTTCTTATTCTTTCATTTTCTTCTTTAGAGAAAAGTTTAAATATACTGGACATTGAGAAGAAAAGACAGAATTAGATAGAAAAAAGATTGATGGAGAGAGAGGTAAAGAATGATGAAGAAACACCAACATTCATCTTGACGCCTCTCGAGAAGACACTGCCACCCACAGTTGGTCCCCGCTTGTACTCCACCCGAAAGGAGTGTTGGCCGACGACCGAGTGACTCAGTTCATGAATCTCAAAATTACTCTTGATAAAAATTTGTTTTGTACTGTGACTTTTACATTTGAGTCATTTGACATGACATAAATCTCAAAAACTACTCCTTAGTCTTGACGCTAAACTCCTCAGAACTATTAACTAATTAACAATTTATACTTTCTAATCCTGACTCTAGACACTAAGACAGCTATCAAACACTTTATGATGATTGATATGGAATGATGAGCAGTGTGAAAGCTGAGCTTACTGTAAGGAAGGCGCGTATGAGCTCGGCCTTGATGGCATTCAGGGTCCTCCCCTGGACAGGGACACAGTGTGTGTCATCTCTCTCCACTGAGATGGAAGAAGTCAGGGATCCGAACCACGACTTCTTCACCAAGCTAAACCAAAAAAATGATCAAAATCTGTTTAGAGAGATTTTAAAATTGCAAGAAGATGCGTGCATTGGTGTGTACATAGCTGATTTTGAAAGGGCACGGTCCGGCAAGGGAAGATTCGGGTCCGGTTTCATCTCAATAACAGATTTTTGCACGATTTTTCGAAAACGGTATATTTTTTCTGTTTGACATATTGCTCTCGATCATAAAGCCAAATCGGTTCTATATTCCATCCCCAACTTCTCAAAAGGCTACTTTGAGTCGGTTCCGGTAACCAAGTCGGTACCATAATTTTGTCTCTTCACTTTCGAAAAGAGCCTTTGAACCAACTCGGTGGTGTCGATGATGTGGCTGTCCTCGCTGTCAGATCCATTGCTCATTTTTCTGCGGTGGAACCTCGGCGTTCCGAGGAAGGAGTTCTTGATGCTCGTCAGCTTTGTCCTCCAAGGACCTGTCCCAGAAGAGTTCACTAATTGGTTGCTGCTGCTGCCTAGAAAATGGACAGAGTCTCTGAATTGTTCTCAGTTCTGTAGTATGTACATAAATACTGGTAGCCATATTACACCTTCGATTGTGATCATAATTTGGACCACTACGTGAGGATGGCTTAGTGCGATAAAAGTCGAAGACTGACTAATAAACAAATCGTTTAGGATCGTCTCCGAAATGTTCTGCTTCATTGTTTAGTTATTTCAGATTTAACCCGTTTTCAACGCCCTGGGGATTTTTTTGCTCACGCTCCCAATATTCCTCTAAATCTAGAAAACAAGGTCTTGAATGATAATTTAAAAAATTGTTGTAGTGACATGAACTCAGAGTAGTCTTTATTTTACACCCATCTTCGCTCTCTATCTCTCTAACTCATTTTTCACATTCTCTCTCTTTCTCGTTCTTTGTTCTCTAACTCAGACTTTTTCTCTTTTTCTATCTATATTTTATACTTAATTTATATTTTTATTTACTCTAATATCATAATTGTCTATCTTCCACAACTTTACGTTCTGGATTATATTCCCCTTAAATTGAAACCTCCACTTGAAATGAGACTGTTGGTGGAGGAAGCATTTGAGGGAAGATCTCCTACACCAGCTACAGAATCACAGCTTGGCTCCGGTGGTGAGAACTTCTTCTGCTTAAGTACACAAGTACACAGGACGTCGATGATGTTCAGATTGATAATTAACCACGCTCAAATTTGAGGAGAATAATTTTTTAAGTTGATTAAAATCTCATTCGTTTCTAGCTCGAGTTTTTTTCAAACCACAACGACAAAACTGCAAAAAAGTTACGGATTTGATGATTAGGTTTAAATGATAAGCTCAAATATCCAATTGCCTTAAAAAAAGCTCTAAAATACAATTAATAACGCTCGGTGTTCTGTTGATTTGATGTTTTTGTACAGAAAAAGATGTTGAACCATTTCGAACATAGGCAAAGATTCAGGTAGTCTCTACTGTAGCTCACTACTTCTCAGATTAGTTAGCAAACACAGAAGTTCTTTGCAACATTTTGTCGGCCTGAATTTGAATCTCAAAAGTGAAAGGAAAATAGGGATTAACGTACCTCTAGATTGACAGAGAACGCACAAAGAAAAATCTTGAGAGTGGGAAAAGACTCACAACTTCTTTTGGTTCGGTCCTGGGAGTGAGGGCGGTGGGAGTAGCTGTTACTGCAACTTGCTCAGCAACCGCGGGTCGCTGCTCCGCCTGACGGGTCGCTCGAACATGACGCGCAGCCTCGGCTAAGCACACGGCGTCAACCGGCTGTGTGTAGTAGTGATAGTTGCTGTTGTTCCTAGAACTAAGAGACTTTGAGGGAATGACGAGAAAATAACATAAACGTAGAAACAGTTTTCGAGTCGATCTAGTCAAGTCAAATGCTCGAAACTAAATGTATTAAGTTCTAATGAGTTTGCGGCCTCTCCGCATCTACTCTTATGAACTTGCACTTACGTTTTCAAGTTTTATTTTTTATGAGTACCTTTCCCTAACCTTAATACAGCACAAACATCCGAAATGAGACCGTGGTTTTTTTCATGTAAGGGATCTTGATAGGAGAAAGCACTAGGTCCTAAATTCAAGGGGAACTGCGTAGGCTCAGGAAAGGTATTAAACTCGGCTACGAAACGTGGTTTTGACGGCCACGAAACAACATTGGATTCTGAGTCGACCACAAAACAGAACTGTATCTCGGCCATGAATTGAGGTGGAACTAAAACTTGACTTTGAAACTAACTTTGGAATCGGCTATGAAAGGGGGTCTGACTCGATTGCTGAACATGGGTCTGACTCGGCCATGAAAAGGGGGCTGACTCGGCCATGAAAAGGGGGCTGACTCGGCCACAAAACGGGGGTCTCCCTCCTCGATCACGCACCTTGTAGCAGACCTTCCTCGGTCTCTATCTCGCTCTTCCGCTGCAGACCGAGCGGAATAAACCGTAGTTGGAGGGTTCGTCGTGAATCCAAAGACGTCCCTCGGAGAAGACCGCGGACTTCCATTCGGGGACCCCCCGAGGGAACTGTGCCGACCCGAGCGATATCTTCTGAGGAAATCATACTCTCTCTCTCCAACTGTTATAGTTCTGTGTTAGTGTGAATATACATATGTAGTAGTGGAATGTTACTTCTAACGAAATAGAATGGTCCTATTTTGAATGAGTTTTGTTTTTGAGCTACTAGCTGAGCCTCTTTGAGTCATCAAAATTATATGATGATTTGTCGGCCAAAGTGAGGAGTGATAAGCGAGAACTTTGAAAATGAACGTAACCAAAAGAAGAGTTGTTGTTGCCTGCACTTAATCATTGCATGAACTTTACCATAACAACAATAAAAGTAACCGACCCATAGGTTTTTCTCGGATTTATGGGACTTCCTTCACTGATTCCTCCAACTGCGTACCTGAAAGAAAATTAATTCGTTTTGATTTACCTTCCAGTTGATTAGAGTAACTACACTTTCTTGACTTGTCGTAAAATTTTAGGTAAGTAACTATAATACATACATACATACATACAATGGAGATTTTTTGGACCAAATCCACGTCCGGAGCGATGATATATCCCTGCCTGTTTTGGAATGGGTTTCATGTCCATCCCCGCAAAGACAAGCAAATCAAGTGTTAAGGAATTTCAGGCGTGCAACCTCTCTCTGCTACATGCACTAGCAAAGACTAGGTAGCTGCCACTTGTTCTATAAAGTTAGGTCTATAACTCGAACCTTGGGAGCAAGTAATGTGATTATTAGAAAGTAACTACTGCATACTACGATTATAAAAAAAGACATAGTGTGAAAACCAGTTGAAAGATGCTGACGAGCTTGGAGCAAGGTAAGGAAATAACTACCGAGTAGCTCTTCCGGTGTCAGTTCTCTTCTTGGGTGGATCAGTCGAGGAGGTTCCCCTGAGCACAACCTCCGTGTCGTCTTCCTGGGCTGGTCTCCGCCGTTTACGGTCCAGCAACAGAAAGTACACCATCTTCTCCGTGTTGTGTCTAAGAAGTTTGTTGGTTTATTACCATCATGTTTCTCATGCTGATTGGGATAGAAGTGTGCACTGACTATTGGACAGATTATTACAATTCCAACCCAGTCCCAGGAATTGTGCCATCAAACCAGGGGTTAATGCATGTTGGTTGTTCTTGCGCTAGCCTTACTCTTACTACTACTGTTGCACACACTGCAGTGACCAAGGAGTCAGCCAATTGCTCTGGGAAATGAAAGTATGTACAAATCTCATCTTTGAGGATTAAATTTCCTGCCGAGGGGCGATACTGAGAAAAATTATCGTCGAAGGTTTTTCAGCTTAACTATGAAACTCATTATTCTGAAAGCTAGGTAAAGAATCAAACTTTTCGGAGAGATGTTAGCCCGAATTACTACCCCTTTTGCAAATTGGAAGTGCTACATGGGTACGTTTATTGCATGAACGAACGCTAATCCACGAGGCGGTTTAGAACTCTCTTTTTTTGGGAGATAGCACGCTACCTCAAACATTGCCGAGGGCACATTGCTAAGCCATGCGAATTTACTATATAAAAGGTTCTATGACTTTGTTCTTATACGCGAAGGGCTACAGATCAAGAAGAAATTGACTTGTAAGTGAATTTGGAAAACTGAGATGAGCAACTATAATAATAATTTAAGCGTATATCATGAGTACTTTCAAGACTCGAAACACACTGGCAACAGTGGCCACTCATGACTCTACAGCCTTAAGAGCCTGTCACGGATGGAGCCGGATCATCCAGTCCTGAATCGAGCGCGACCACAGGTGGCGGATAGAGGGACGCCTCCCTACGAAGAATTCGTCTCTTGCACCACTGGTTACACGCCCGACCTCACTCCGTTCTTACACAATCGCGAGAAATCCATCATACTCGGTGATCTTAACGCTCATGATGCCGCATGGTTCTCCAAATCTTCAGACAGCAGAGGCTCTCACATCGCAGAAACGATCGATGCTTCAGAACACGCCGCAGTAAACCGTGACACGCCTACCAGAGTACCAGTCAACGGAAGACCATCTTATCCAGACATCTCCATTTGTTCGCTGGACTTACTTTCTCAAGTCTCATGGAAAACAATACCATCTGGAAGCTCCGACCATCTACCCATCGTAATCGTCCTTGAGGGTTCCAACTACATCCGTACGCACAGGAAAGTCTCTTTCACCAACTTCGGAAAAGCGAACTGGAAAATCTTTGAACAGCTCGTCGAAGAAAAGTTATCCACGACACCTCTTCCCGACCTCCCCGCCACCCAAGCTGAGCCCTTTTTCCGGAAGATCCTGTTATCTGCAGCCGCCAGCTCAATCCCACGCGGTCGCATCAAGAAGAGAAACGTTGTCTTAACACCAGAAATCCGAGATTGGATGACCAAACGAGACGCTTTACGAGAATCAGACCCATCAAGCCAAGACATCAGCACCCTCAACATGAACATCAGACGAGCCACGGACAGAAACAAAAGGGACTTCTGGAGAAACTTCATGGAGACCTTTGATCCTAAACTAGACAGCAAGAAACTGTGGAAAACGATCAAGATGTTGAATGATAAAGGACGTCCCCCACCAAACTGCGCCATCGACTTCGGGAAAGGACCCCTCACATCCTCCTTCGAAATCACGAACCAGTTCAACAAACGCTTCACACGCCCAGTCGACTACAAAATAAAAAAGGAAAATCGGAAAACCATGAAGAAAGTTTACAACATCCACGCTAAAGATTTTGTCGAGTACTCAGAGGCCGCAGTGAAATCAGCTATTAAGAAGACAAAGAAATCAACAGCCCTCGGACCGGACGGACTCGCTCCAATACTCTTCCATTATCTCGGGAACAGAGGTATAGCCGCCCTCACAAAGCTCATCAACGACTCCCTCAGCTCGACGCGAGACGTTTGCCGGCAACAACAACAACGAAGAATTCGTGCTGGGAGGTAGCGGGAGAAATCCCGCCACGGACCAAAACTGGGTAGTATAGCTCGTCAAAGGAGGGCGATGCCGGACCGGCCTGGGCATGCCACGGGACAAAACATCAGCCGATACTCCGCTAAACTTTTCAATGGCGAGTCGAGGCGCCAGTCAAATAGCCTCTTGCCTATCTCCGCTCAACGACAGGCGAGACGTCTCTACTCCCACCAAAACTATGCTAGGCCGGCTTGACCACCCACTCACAAGGCCTATAGCATGAACAGGTTGCTACAACGATGTCCGCCTTCACAAGGTGCAGCATGACAGTCTCAGGACTGCAAAGGACATCAAAACCCTTCTCCGGACGCATCTTGTCCGAAGAACACGAGAACTTCTCTCATTAAAGAGAGTGTTCATAACCAAGTCTTCGATGCGGGATGCTTGCCGGCAACAACAACAACAAGTACTTTAAAGAAGAATATCTTTTTTACGGCCTGAACAGAATGAATTGAAGCGTATTTGCATGAAGATTGAAAGCAAGGACTGAAAGAACCTGGTGGAGAGAAGTTCCCTTATGAGTTTTTCCTTGTCTTTGAAGCAGCCGAGGCTATTCATGTGACGGAATACATCCGGGTCGATGCACTCTTCATTGGGCAGGATATGAGTCTGCAATACAGGTAAACACATTTCAAAAGAAGTTCCCTTGAGTTGAAATAATGCACACGCTCAAGCATCTAGAAAGTCCTGCTCTTCCGCTCTTTTGACACGCTCAAGCACACGCTCAAGCATCTAGAAAGTCCTGCTCTTCCGCTCTGTTTGGTACAAAGCACTCGATGTAACTTCTTCTGCCTATGTTTCTTGTGTTTTTATCGACTATAGCAAAGCGTTTGATACAGTACCTTTGAACCGTCTAATGCAGAAGTTGTCAGCCTATGGTATATCTGGTTGTCTTTATAAATTCATTTTTTCTTATCTTTCTAACAGGAGTCAGTGTGTAGTTGTTAACGATTCATTCTCTAGTAGTTATTCAGTTAGATGTGGGGTCCCGCAGGGATCTGTGTTGGGTCCATTGCTTTTCTTGCTTTATATAAATGATTTACCCAGTGCTTTACCGAAAGATGTTTATTGCACGTTGTATGCTGACGACGCTAAGCTTTTCACACTTAACAATTCCGGTCTACTGCAGACAGCTTTGGATTCAGTATCTCAGTGGTCTGATGAATGGGGACTTACTATATCGAGCAGTAAGACAATTGCTATGCAAATAGGAAGGGATCATCCAGATGTCAACTTTAATCTCAATTCCTCTCCGATTTCGTTTCGTGATTTAGGAGTAACTATCTCCAACGATCTCTATTTTAAGGAACATGTTAATCATATCTGTAATAAGGCTTTTTCTATTTCTTATCTCATTCTGAGATCTTTTCGTACAAAAAATGTTGCAATTCTCATGAAGCTATTTTGTACTTACGTTAGACCTATCCTGGAGTACTCCAGTGAAGTCTGGAATACTATTGACTTAACGCTAAGTAAGAAAGTAGAGTCTGTCCAAAGAAGATTTACTAAGCGTATTTTTAATAGAGCAGGAATTAGTTTATCTTACGAAGGAAGACTGAATTGGCTTGGCTGTGAAAGTCTTCAAAGACGCAGACTTATTAACGATGTGTTCACTTTGCATAGAATAGTGTTTAAAAGATTAGATATCACTTGCCCAGATTTCTTACCAATGTCTCACTGTACTAGGACTAGAGGACATCATTGGAAGCTTTTGTTGCCTTTGTGCCGCACAAACCGATACAAGAAATTCTTCACAAATAGAGTTGTGAATGATTGGAATTCTCTTCCTTCTTATTTTTTCAATATGAATGCATTGTCAGCTAAGAAGTTTCTATTCCAGTACTTAAATTAGAATCCTGATCATTTATTGGCTGTTGTTCATTTTAAAATATTGATTACCATGTTGTAATCTCTCACCATCCGTTATATGTCTGAACCATTACAACTGGAATAAAGAATGGTGGAGACATAATTATAGTGTGCGCGACTGTTCTGAGAAAGGTCCCAAGTTTGGTTCTCATAGATCCACCCAAACCGAGATGGTCAAAACAATTTTTAGCACTCAAACGAAATTTACTCTCTCTTCTGCTGCTACACGTGTAGCTACGCTACCCTGAGACTACAAACTATATTTAAGTTTAAATGGAGAACCTGAACATCAAACATTCTTACAGTACGGTAATTCTCAGCGCGCATCCTACCTGAAGCAGTGTTGTACCAGTTCTTTTTGTGTTAGTATAACGACATCGTCGCTCGCTGTCAAGTCCTCCCTCTACCTCTCTCTTGAATTGAATTAGCTTTATCATCAAAGGATAGCTTGTTATGGCTATCGCTGATATGGATGATGGTGAACTTGAGAGGGAATTTTGGAACTGTGGTTTTCTTGCTGCGCGCTCATCGAGGATCTCATAGGAGGCAAGTTATTGTTTTGGGCCAGTTTCGTTAGCCGTTAGCTAGAAATAGTTAGTGGCCCATTTTGTTTTCGTAACCTCTTGTAACCTTTTTTCGTAACTGTTCTAAAGTAATTTGTTCTTAGTAATTTTATTGGCCGTTAAGTAGATCATTGTTGAATAAAGACAAGTCGTGGCAGGCGAGTACTGGTTGTGAAAATTCTGTTGTAAACAGAAAAGAATACTGTTCACTTAAACCACCAAGAATCAAAATGGCACTTCCACCAGAACATGGTGCATCGGCCATCATGGCAGAACACGAAGAGAGCTTCTCTTCGTCTTCAGTTGAACAGGACACTGCAAGTGTCCTTTCAGCCGAACTGAACACTTGCTTGAACTCTGTTTCCAAATTTTTGGAATGCGAACACGGTGAACTTTCTGCCGCATTGCGTCAGGCGAAAGAGAAAAGCCGTTTGTTAGAATTGGAAGAGAAACACTTCCAAAAGGCGATCGATGACTGCTCCCACCACGACGGTAGAATTCAAGCTCGCTACTGCTTCAAGGGAACTTTCCAAGGAAAGTTGTCCAGTAACCGCCTCAGTTCGATTGCGAGATTGCGCAATGTGATCAGCAGCCTAAAAAACAAGAAGATGCTCTCTCAGTATGATAAGATCATACAAGACCACTTAGCCAAGGGCCATGCGGAAGAGGTGGAGTCGCCACTAGAGGTTCGACCTGAGAAGCCATCCAAGCCCATTCGCATCGTATACGATGCGTCGGCAAAGGAGAGAGGCGGACTCTCTCTCAATGAAGCGATGTACACGGGTCCTATTCAACTGGGAAAGATTCCAGCTCTGTTGATCCGTGCGAGAATGTCCCACAGCATCATAATATGTGACGTAGAAGCAGCCTTTTTGCAAGTACTCATACATCCTGAGCAAAGAGACATGATGAGGTTCCTGTGGTTACGAGACGTAACAAAACCAATGTCTGACAAGAACTTGCTTCACTTGCGATTCAAAGTTGCTCCGTTTGGCATCGCTCAGAGCCCGTATGTGCTCGAAGCATCGATTCGACACCATGTGCAGCATGAGAAAGCCGGAATAGGCAGAAGCTATACAGAAGAAAGAGAGACTCTTTCACAGCTTCTCGACAACCTCTATGTTGACAACGTACTGCTCGAATGTGATGGTGCCACAGACAAACGAAGCATGTACTCGGTAGCCAAAAGGACATTCGCGAAGATTCAGATGAATCTCAGAGAAATTTCTTCTAATGATACCGAATTCGTGCTATCAATCCCAGAAGCAGACAGAGGGGTAATAGGAGAGCAGAAAATTCTCGGAATTCCGTGGTCTTCAATCGAGGATAATTTCCGAATGAAAGTGACAATGCCTCCGACGAAACATCAGCTGACCAAGAGGAAAGTTTTGCAAAAGCTTGCATCTTCATATGATCCGATGGGTTTGCTGACACCTCTTCTGTTGCCCGCAAAGCTGTTTGACCAACAACTGTGGAAGAAAAACTACGGTTGGGACTCGGATCTTTCTCAAGAAGATTCGGCTGAGTGGAACTCGCTCGAAACAGAACTTTCCAAGTTCGAAGTACGCATTCCCCGAAGCCTGTGGAGTTCGAGCTCCCATGTAACCCTTGCCGCTTTCGCTGACGCGTCAAACAAAGCCATGGGTGCTGCCATATACGCGGTCACGGACAAAGGTGCGAACATCTTGATGGCAAGATCTCAACTTATGCCCTTGAAAAACACTCAGACCATCCCTAGATTGGAACTGAAAGCAGTGCTGCTGGCAGTTCAACTGCTGTAATTTGCTGTGAAAAGCATCAAGAAAACGCGGCCGAATCAGCTGATGCAGTGCAGTGTGTACACTGACAGCATGATCGCTCTGTACTGGATAGCCAATCATGTCAAAGGCGCCAAAAGGGCAGTGATTACTGCTGCAAGAAAAATCCAGCAAATGAGACGTGAAGTTTGTCGTGCGCTCCACTCAGAATGTGGAACATTGGGTGTATGTGTCAAGTTTGGACACGTTCCCTCAGAAGATAATCCAGCAGACGTGGCCAGCAGGGGTTGCTCCGTCTCCAAATTCGGCTCCAAGTCTTTTTTTTATGGTGGAATGGGCCGAGTTGGTTGACAACGCATGGGATCTGTAATCGTGGCTCCTGGAACCCTGATGAAATCCCAGAGACGATCAAATTAGAGGCAGACGAAAATTTGCGCTCCGACATCGTTCTCCTTCCCGTTTCTCAGACACAGAGATGCCCTCCAGTCAACTTCTCCCAGTTCTCGAATTTTGAGAGACTGCGACGGACTGTTGCGTATATCCGCAGGTTCTTGAGAATAGTTCTGAAGATCACAAAAGACAGTTCGATTGCCGCACGTAGAGTGGGAGGCGAAGGACCAGTGACAGGTCTCCTCACCGCTAGTGAGATAACTGGAGCCGAAAATTGCATCCTGTTGATGAACCAAAACATGCAAATCCAAGCCACTTTGGAGCCAGGCGACAAGAAACTGGAGCTCTTCCAGGACAAAAAGGTGTTTTCCGATGTGGTGGCGGTAGACTTGGTTCGGCAGCCTTACCATTCACTGAAAGATACCCAGCATTTGTTCCTGGCGAGAAGGACAGCCCACTTGTCCGGATGTTGATAACGCATGCACACAAAGCCAGTATGCATTCCGGTGAAAACCACACTCTAGACCTACTCAGATCCAGATACTGGGTGGTGAAAGCTCGAAGAGCAGTGCAGACAGCACTGCGCAGTTGTGTAGCATGTCGAAAAGCTCTAGCCAGACCGTTTCCATATCCGAAGGCCCCGGAACTGCCCAAGGAAAGAGTTCAGCCCTGCAGACCTTTCCAGTGCATTGGTCTTGACTATGCGGGTCCGTTCACAGTAGATTTGAGACGAGAGCACGTCAAACAGTATGTGCTTCTGGTGACCTGCCTAGCAACGCGAGCTGTTCACCTTCTGAGATAACTGACAGTCTTTCGGCAAACTCGTTTTTTTTCAGCCTTTCGCCGTTTTATCGCAAGAAGAGGAACACCAGATCGGCTGATTTCGGACAATGCAACGGCATTTAGACTAGTCAGTGAATTCACTGAGAACAGTGAGTCAGAAGACCAGGTATTCTCATGCTTCCTGACTTCCAAAGGAATCGACTGGAAGTTTACTCTGCCGCATGCGTCCTGGCAAGGCGGCATTTATGAGAGGCTGGTAGCAATAATGAAGCAATGCCTGAAACGCAGTTTCGGAAGCAAGATCCTGACAGTGGAACAGTTCATGACTGTGATCGCAGAGATTGAAGCCTTGATGAATAGCAGACCACTTGTACAGCTGTCAGGGGGCATTCGTGATGACAAGCGAATACTCCGTCCTTCAGACTTTCTTTCTCCTGGCTCATCGTTGGGGTTGACTTTGGGTCCGGTCGCCGCCGATTACGAATCTGATGAAGTGCCGCAGAGCACTTCAGAAAGACTCATTGCCATGTACACTCAGCAAGAGCATCTGCTGAAAAAGTTTTGGGACTTGTTCCTGACTTCATATTTGCACTCCTTGAGAAACAGAACCGAATCATATGTGAGACATACCCTACGTGGTACTCGTCAACCCACAGAGGGCGAGATAGTTCTCATCATGGAAGAAAACACTCCTAGAGGGTCATGGCCTCTGGGAAAAGTTATGAGTTGCAAAGAAAGAGATGCGACTGTGTACAGTAGTACCGGCCACGTCTTAACAAGACCAGTCAATCTGCTCATACCCTTAGAAATATTTGGAGAAAAACCAGATGACACGTTAGAATGTGAAGACAATGATTATTCAAATGTTGAAGCAGATACTAGACCGAAAAGAAATTGTCAGTCTCTAGCACGTTATCCAGAGTTTTGGAGAGCGGTTCGCTCTTGAGCGGCCCTCCCCAGCCTCACTCTGGTGACCATGACTATCATAAATTGTTGAATAACAAATTATACTTACATATATAGTTTTATATATAGCCAAACAGTTTATAGACAACAAGATATATAGAATTATATATAGCCAAATATTTTATAGACAACGAGATTTGGCGAAGTAATAGAAAGCTTTCTATTGCAGTGAAGATGAACGACCCACGTGAGGAGCAAGAAGAATTGCTGGGAGACGCTAAGGAAGAAATTGTCAGTTACAAGAACTGCTATGACTATCCAGATGTGTTGTCTTGATTAGCTATGGAAATCTCCTGACTCTAGAATATCCATTTCTCGGTTCCAGTTTGAGAACTTATGGTTATTCTTCAGGAGCCTGTCGAACCTGTCGATCTCATTGCGGTACTGGGCGAACTCCAGGAAAGCGTCAACCTCTTGCACGGAAAGGTGGACCAGATCCTCACCTATGTGCGCTCGGAGTTCATCAAAAAACAACCTCCTTATCAGCCCACCAAGCCCAAGGTCCAACCTCGGATTCCCGCCAAAAGACCCTGGGCGAGAGAGGAGCCGCACACAAAGCGTTTTAAGGATACCAGCAAGTCGAAATGCCTTCTTTGTGAGGGCCCCTCTCACTTGGCTTTGGGTTGTAAGGAAGTAAACTCCTTGAAACTCAGAAAGGCCATTATAAGAAGCGCGGGAAAATGTAGCACATGCTTGTGCTTCGCTCACGGACCTCGGCCCTGCAATACCCCGAAGTGCGCGTTCTGTGGCGGATCTCATCATGGAGCCTGCTGCGATCAAAACCCTGCAATCAACGGCTTAAACCCACGGACACCAACCCTCTTGGAGTTCAATCTTCTCGGCCTCCCTTCTCTTCACTTCGTCTTCAATGATGATAATAATTTTATGCTCGTTACTATGACTATATTTCTCTGCAGAAACTGTTCAATTCAACCTTTCTGCCTCTCTGTATTCATTGATTTGTTTTGTGCTCCGTTTTTGCGCCTTCCTTTGTTCTCCGCTTCCTCCTCGCATTAACCCTCCGGACTCGGTCGTGAGCTGGCGCGAGCAAGCACCTCTAGCTTGCTGCTCAGGGTAGCTCGTCCCTGGCCGTCGCTCGGTGACTCTCCACCGTGCAGTAAGGGCTGGTAAATGACCGGGAAAGGTGGTGTTAGTGCGATGCCCCTCCCCAGTGTAGCTAGGCTACCCTAAGACTACAAACTATATTTAAGTTTAAGTGGAGAACCTGAACATCAAACATTCTTACAGTACGGTAATTCTCAGCGCGCATCCTACCTGAAGCAGTGTTGTACCAGTTCTTTTTATGTTAGTATGTATAACGACATCGTCGCTCGCTGTCAAGTCCTCCCTCTACCTCTCTCTTGCTGCGCGCTCATCGAGGATCTCATAGGTCTCATAGATCTCATAGATCCTTTTAATTATCGACCGATTTCTCTGACTTGTAGTACGAGTAAGGTATTCGAAAAAATAATACGTCATTCCTTGATCAATTATCTTGAAGCGCATGAGCTACTAACACCTCTGCAACATGGATTTCGCAGTCAGCGTTCTTGCTCTTCAGCCCTTCTCTCGACTCTTTCAGAATTTAACGTAACTCTAGACCAAAACAGTTACATAACGGCAGTTTTCATAGATTACAAAAAAGCCTTCGACTCCATCCCAATTAATCTCCTTTGTAATAAATTATCTTATTACGGCATTACTGGGTGTCTCCATAGGTGGATTTCTTCTTTTTTGAATAACCGAACTCAGAGCGTAGTTATCAACCATAGCTATTCACTGTCTTCTGTGGTTACTTCTGGAGTGCCCCAGGGGTCTGTTTTGGGCCCCCTCTTTTTCTCCTTTTCATCAAAGAGTTTCCCGAGTGCCTTCTTCCTGGTATTCAATGCTGTTTATACGCTGACGACACTAAACTTTATTCTATAGGCAATCACCAACTTCTTCAGCAAGGATTAGATGCCCTTGCTTCCTGGTCTAGTAAGTGGGGACTCTCTATTTCAACTACTAAAACGGTTTTCATGCGAATCGGACAGTCTCATCCGACATGCAAGTTGTCCCTCTACGGTTCTGAGCTGCCTGAAGTAACAATTTTAACGTGACTTAGGTGTCACCTACGATTCTAAATTGTGCTTTACAAAGCACATCTATAACATTTGTAACAAAGCTAGGTCTGTAAGTTTTCTCATTTTACGCTCTTTTCAAACACGAAATAAACATATCCTATGGAGCCTATTCAATACGTACGTCAGACCTATCCTCGAATTCTCTTCTGAGGTTTGGAGCCCAAGCGACGTTACTTCTATCAAGAAGATAGAAAAAATTCAGAAGCAGTTCACTCGTTTAGTATTCAAACGTTCGCATTACATCCCATCCTATGAACAGAGACTAAAAATACTCAAAGGGCGTACTTTACTATCGCGAAGAAATTCTATTGATTTGCTTACTGTATACAAAGCTGTTTTCGGTCGCTTAAAAACATCGGAAAACTTTCTGAAGCTTGCACCTAACAGCCGTTTTACTAGAGGGCATAAATTCAAATTACTTTTACCAGTCTGCAAAAATAATAAACTAAAGAATTTTCTACCATTCCGAGTGGAAGCAGTATGGAATGCTTTACCCGAGTCATTCTTCAATTGCTCATATAACCACTTCAAAAATTTGATCCAAAACATATAATGTACCGACTCAGATATGCGAGTATTTTTTTCCGGAAGAGTCTACACGGATCTACTCCACGGAGCTAGTAGATGAACTTTCACGCGACATTGGCTGTTTTCTATAGCAGCCTCTCATCTCGTGTGCAAATGGACTATACAAACGCCAACTCTTATACCACAATTCCTATCCTGATCTTCCCCTGCCACGAAAATAATAAATAAATAAATAGGAGGCAAGTTATTGTTTTGGGCCAGTTTCGTTAGCCGTTAGCTAGAAATAGTTAGTGGCCCATTTTGTTCTCGTAACCTCTTGTAACCTTTTTTTGTAACTGTTCTAAAGTAATTTGTTCTTAGTAATTTTATTGGCCGTTAAGTAGATCATTGTTGAATAAAGACAAGTCGTGGCAGGCGAGTACTGGTTGTGAAAATTCTGTTGTAAACAGAAAAGAATACTGTTTACTCAAACCACCAAGAATCACAATGGCACTTCCACCAGAACAACACGCACCAGCAATGAACCATAGAGAAGCCACTTGTTCTACCTAGATACGTATGCATCTCTTAAAAAGAGCGCGCGGACCAAGCCTAGAGGTGGAAATAAACGCGAGCAAGATTATTATCATACTAAAAAAATTCCCAAAATTTTGCTAATTTTCTGTTTTCTATGGTATATCCTTTGTGGATACCTTGTATCGGCTTCTGAAATCCCTCTCGCGTTGGACTGTTTCTTATCAATTAGCTGCCAGAACACCAATAGAAAGTTTTCAGAAAAAAACTATGAGCATTGCAGATCACGCTTTGAAAATTTCACACTAAAAAAGGGAGAGCTTGTTTCCATATGATCAATGCTTAAGACTGATCGAACCTGCACGACTTGAGCCATGGGCAACTCCAGTTCGGGATCTCCTCGCGAGCTTCCGGCCACCCAAGGATGTCGGAAGACTTCCGCTAGCTGAAGTTTCAGCAAGAAGAGAATTAGACTTCTTTTAAAATTATGACTCTATACGAGTTCAAGCGAGCGTGAAAACAGCGAAAGTCTGTTTTTTTTGCAGGATTTCTGAGGCCGTGACTTTTTCTTCATTCATCTAACTCAAAAGTTTTGTTTTTCGAGAAAACAGACAGAGTTTTTTTTTAAGAAAGAGAAAGAGGGTAAGTAAAAGAGAAATAATAAGTGAGAGAGAAAGAAAGAGAAAAAGAAGAGAGAGAGAGATTCAGTAGATCGAAACTAGATAAAAGCGATTTGGGAAGAAAACAGTCCGGAGACGAACCGATAGTCTTTTGTGAGGGTCCACTTCGATCATGGCGCGCAGGAGACCTTGGCAGTCAGTAGGGACAAAGTGAGGGATGTGGAAGACGCCCTTCTTGACCTTCTCCAGTAAGTTTCGTAGGTTGTCATCGTCGAATGGGAGTGCACCCTGCAACACAATCTGAGTAGTGCACCCTGCAACACAATCTGAGTAGTGTACCCATTCACACAATTTTAGTCGTTTCATAGCGGGTATTATTAAACTCGAACTGCCGCATTTTTTAAATTTTCGGTTCAGTTCTTTTCTGACATCACTCAAGTGATTTTCACAAATAAGTTTTTTTTTTTGTTAATGGAACAGTCAAGCAGAACATTTCTGAGAGGTACACTAAGATGCGACGAATTTTTTTTGTTCCTACGTTTGTTAACGGTCTATTTTGGTTAAGTACGTTTGTTAAGTATGAAGATTTTTTTTAAGTTTCACAAAATCATTCTCCAACGATTGCCAGCTGCTAGGGTAGAAACTTATAAAGCATCTGCCTAGAAAAAGCTTTTTCGTATCTTATATCGATTATAGTGAAATTGAAGAGAGGCAAAATAATAGATGATCCAACCACTAGCAAGGCGTACAGTATGACGCCGCAGCTCCAGACATCCGCCTTGCGACCGTCGTATTTTTCACCCTTAATAAAATAATTCTAGAGTGTTTAAATTTTTGGGAAGCATTCGAAGCGGTCTTCCTATTTTTTTCTCGATGCGTTGTTTTTTTCCTGTTACTGGATGAATATCTGATAAACGATTAATATATTTTGAGCATCGATTGATTTGAAACACATTGCTATGTGTAAACCTAAAAAAGAGAAATTTCTGCCAATTTCTGAAATCGCTCACGATGAGTCAAATGTTAACGCTGAAAACTGTTTCATTTTATTCGCTCAACGTGCGAACTCCAATGTTTCATGACAGTGTTGTTTTATTTATAAAATCTTTCTTTTCAAGTCTTTATAGCTTCTTTTTAGATTAACTCGTAGTTTTGTCTTCTTTAAAGTATCACTCTACTGACATCACTTTGAGAACAACGGAAACACAAAACATGTCATTCTTCAGAGAGAAAGAATGCAGAATTAATTATGATTCAAAAGCGGAGTAGAAAAAGAAGAAAATTACGACTTTGTTAATTTGAAAACTTGCGTTGGAAAAGTCTTTGTAATTGCCGTTTTTTCCGCTTCTTTGTATAAGCCAGTCTTTCCGAGGATTCTTCCCACCGTCTTCTCCATAAGAAGCTCGAGATTCCCAAACTTTATTGTATAGGCTGCTCTTTCTTTCTCTCCCTCTTTTGAATGACGACCATGCATTTTCTTATTCATTCATAACATCACAAAGAATCGCCTTTTTCCTTTCTTTCTTTTTATATGTCTCCTTTTTACTCTCTCAATATTCTCTTCTCTCTTGTTTTCCTCTATTCTTCCCTTTTTCCATAACACACAAAAGCTCTCTCTTTTTTCCCCCAGATCTTTTTAGCTCCATTTTTTGCCTGGCGAACCAATCTCAAAGAATGCAAAAGTTTCCTATGTTCAGTAGCAGATGAAAAAGTACAAAAAATTAATAGAGAAAGGTTGAAACGTAAATTATTGAGCAAAGAAAAAATTATGAGGAATGTCTAGAGGAGTAATGGGGATTCAGAATATTAATGTCTAGAGGAGTAATGGGGATTCAGAATATTAATGTCTAGAGGAGTAATGGGGATTCAGAATATTAATGTCTAGAGGAGTAATGGGGATTCAGAATATTAATGTCTAGAGGAGTAATGGGGATTCAGAATATTAATGTCTAGAGGAGTAATGGGGATTCAGAATATTAATGTCTAGAGGAGTAATGGGGATTCAGAATATTAATGTCTAGAGGAGTAATGGGGATTCAGAATATTAATGTCTAGAGGAGTAATGGGGATTCAGAATATTAATGTCTAGAGGAGTAATGGGGATTCAGAATATTAATGTCTAGAGGAGTAATGGGGATTCAGAATATTAATGTCTAGAGGAGTAATGGGGATTCAGAATATTAATGTCTAGAGGAGTAATGGGGATTCAGAATATTAATGTCTAGAGGAGTAATGGGGATTCAGAATATTAATGTCTAGAGGAGTAATGGGGATTCAGAATATTAATGTCTAGAGGAGTAATGGGGATTCAGAATATTAATGTCTAGAGGAGTAATGGGGATTCAGAATATTAATGTCTAGAGGAGTAATGGGGATTCAGAATATTAATGTCTAGAGGAGTAATGGGGATTCAGAATATTAATGTCTAGAGGAGTAATGGGGATTCAGAATATTAATGTCTAGAGGAGTAATGGGGATTCAGAATATTAATGTCTAGAGGAGTAATGGGGATTCAGAATATTAATGTCTAGAGGAGTAATGGGGATTCAGAATATTAATGTCTAGAGGAGTAATGGGGATTCAGAATATTAATGTCTAGAGGAGTAATGGGGATTCAGAATATTAATGTCTAGAGGAGTAATGGGGATTCAGAATATTAATGTCTAGAGGAGTAATGGGGATTCAGAATATTAATGTCTAGAGGAGTAATGGGGATTCAGAATATTAATGTCTAGAGGAGTAATGGGGATTCAGAATATTAATGTCTAGAGGAGTAATGGGGATTCAGAATATTAATGTCTAGAGGAGTAATGGGGATTCAGAATATTAATGTCTAGAGGAGTAATGGGGATTCAGAATATTAATGTCTAGAGGAGTAATGGGGATTCAGAATATTAATGTCTAGAGGAGTAATGGGGATTCAGAATATTAATGTCTAGAGGAGTAATGGGGATTCAGAATATTAATGTCTAGAGGAGTAATGGGGATTCAGAATATTAATGTCTAGAGGAGTAATGGGGATTCAGAATATTAATGTCTAGAGGAGTAATGGGGATTCAGAATATTAATGTCTAGAGGAGTAATGGGGATTCAGAATATTAATGTCTAGAGGAGTAATGGGGATTCAGAATATTAATGTCTAGAGGAGTAATGGGGATTCAGAATATTAATGTCTAGAGGAGTAATGGGGATTGAGAATATTAATGTCTAGAGGAGTAATGGGGATTCAGAATATTAATGTCTAGAGGAGTAATGGGGATTGAGAATATTAATGTCTAGAGGAGTAATGGGGATTCAGAATATTAATGTCTAGAGGAGTAATGGGGATTCAGAATATTAATGTCTAGAGGAGTAATGGGGATTCAGAATATTAATGTCTAGAGGAGTAATGGGGATTCAGAATATTAATGTCTAGAGGAGTAATGGGGATTCAGAATATTAATGTCTAGAGGAGTAATGGGGATTCAGAATATTAATGTCTAGAGGAGTAATGGGGATTCAGAATATTAATGTCTAGAGGAGTAATGGGGATTCAGAATATTAATGTCTAGAGGAGTAATGGGGATTCAGAATATTAATGTCTAGAGGAGTAATGGGGATTCAGAATATTAATGTCTAGAGGAGTAATGGGGATTCAGAATATTAATGTCTAGAGGAGTAATGGGGATTCAGAATATTAATGTCTAGAGGAGTAATGGGGATTCAGAATATTAATGTCTAGAGGAGTAATGGGGATTCAGAATATTAATGTCTAGAGGAGTAATGGGGATTCAGAATATTAATGTCTAGAGGAGTAATGGGGATTCAGAATATTAATGTCTAGAGGAGTAATGGGGATTCAGAATATTAATGTCTAGAGGAGTAATGGGGATTCAGAATATTAATGTCTAGAGGAGTAATGGGGATTCAGAATATTAATGTCTAGAGGAGTAATGGGGATTCAGAATATTAATGTCTAGAGGAGTAATGGGGATTCAGAATATTAATGTCTAGAGGAGTAATGGGGATTCAGAATATTAATGTCTAGAGGAGTAATGGGGATTCAGAATATTAATGTCTAGAGGAGTAATGGGGATTCAGAATATTAATGTCTAGAGGAGTAATGGGGATTCAGAATATTAATGTCTAGAGGAGTAATGGGGATTCAGAATATTAATGTCTAGAGGAGTAATGGGGATTCAGAATATTAATGTCTAGAGGAGTAATGGGGATTCAGAATATTAATGTCTAGAGGAGTAATGGGGATTCAGAATATTAATGTCTAGAGGAGTAATGGGGATTCAGAATATTAATGTCTAGAGGAGTAATGGGGATTCAGAATATTAATGTCTAGAGGAGTAATGGGGATTCAGAATATTAATGTCTAGAGGAGTAATGGGGATTCAGAATATTAATGTCTAGAGGAGTAATGGGGATTCAGAATATTAATGTCTAGAGGAGTAATGGGGATTCAGAATATTAATGTCTAGAGGAGTAATGGGGATTCAGAATATTAATGTCTAGAGGAGTAATGGGGATTCAGAATATTAATGTCTAGAGGAGTAATGGGGATTCAGAATATTAATGTCTAGAGGAGTAATGGGGATTCAGAATATTAATGTCTAGAGGAGTAATGGGGATTCAGAATATTAATGTCTAGAGGAGTAATGGGGATTCAGAATATTAATGTCTAGAGGAGTAATGGGGATTCAGAATATTAATGTCTAGAGGAGTAATGGGGATTCAGAATATTAATGTCTAGAGGAGTAATGGGGATTCAGAATATTAATGTCTAGAGGAGTAATGGGGATTCAGAATATTAATGTCTAGAGGAGTAATGGGGATTCAGAATATTAATGTCTAGAGGAGTAATGGGGATTCAGAATATTAATGTCTAGAGGAGTAATGGGGATTCAGAATATTAATGTCTAGAGGAGTAATGGGGATTGAGAATATTAATGTCTAGAGGAGTAATGGGGATTCAGAATATTAATGTCTAGAGGAGTAATGGGGATTCAGAATATTAATGTCTAGAGGAGTAATGGGGATTCAGAATATTAATGTCTAGAGGAGTAATGGGGATTCAGAATATTAATGTCTAGAGGAGTAATGGGGATTCAGAATATTAATGTCTAGAGGAGTAATGGGGATTCAGAATATTAATGTCTAGAGGAGTAATGGGGATTCAGAATATTAATGTCTAGAGGAGTAATGGGGATTCAGAATATTAATGTCTAGAGGAGTAATGGGGATTCAGAATATTAATGTCTAGAGGAGTAATGGGGATTCAGAATATTAATGTCTAGAGGAGTAATGGGGATTGAGAATATTAATGTCTAGAGGAGTAATGGGGATTCAGAATATTAATGTCTAGAGGAGTAATGGGGATTCAGAATATTAATGTCTAGAGGAGTAATGGGGATTCAGAATATTAATGTCTAGAGGAGTAATGGGGATTCAGAATATTAATGTCTAGAGGAGTAATGGGGATTCAGAATATTAATGTCTAGAGGAGTAATGGGGATTCAGAATATTAATGTCTAGAGGAGTAATGGGGATTCAGAATATTAATGTCTAGAGGAGTAATGGGGATTCAGAATATTAAAAAAATTACTGTATAGGAAGAAAAGTTTGAAAAAACCTTTACATTTTTTTGAACAATTTCTTGTGAAAAACTTCCAACTTCAAATAAACTTCTACTCTACTTCTAAAGAAATAATTACAGATCATTAAAAATTAACAAAATTTTCTTAGAGAGCATTAATCAGTAGGTAGGTGTTATTTCAAAAAAAATTGAACAATTAAAAGCTCCTAAACAAACTAGCTCTAAAGTTCAAGCTGAGCAAGTTCTGAAAATTCCAAAACACGCCGTTCGGATCCATCAAGTACTGTTCGATTTTCACGTATTAGTGTTTTACGTATTCGGGTTCCATTGGTTTCCCGGCTAGAGATTTAAGAGTTTGAAAACTCATCTACATAAGTTCAAAGGCGATGTACACCAATCGACGTTCAATTGCTAGCGTCTTTTTATTATTTTAGCTTATGTTTAAAAAATGCAGGACTGACCCTGATCACTTCGGGACAGGCGTAGTGGGGTGAGCCACAGCTTGTCTCCAGCATGGAGCCTTCCACTTGCAGTGAAGCCATCCCAAAGTCAGCAACCTTAAGAAGAAACACGGATGCCGCACGGGAAATCAAACCTTTCTTCTCTCCCTCTCGCTCTCTCTCCCTTTCTCTCTTTCTTTCTCTCTCTCACTCTCTCTGTCTCTTTCTCTCTCTCTTTTCGGGAGCAATCGCTTCACCACTCAAACTACAATGACCATTACTAGTTCACGGATTAGTGCTTTATAAAAGGCTTAATCACCTTGTTTTTTTAATGTATTTACAAAACTATACATTGCACTTGTAAACATTTAAAAATAGGTTGCTGGAGAAATTAATTGAAAAATTTATTTCACATTCGGAGCAAATATTATTGAAATAGAAACGGAGAAAACATCAATTTTGCTTCCTTATGCTTCACTTCTAAGCAGTGTTGATCAGGATAAGGATAGTGATCAGCCTGAGTAGTAAACATGTTGATCCAATCGACGTTTTCATAACAGAGGAATAATAATTTGGGAAGATTGAGATACCCTTTTTGTTTCCTCGTCTAATAAGTGAATTTTGGGTTCTCGGTATAAATTTGAGCAGAGTAATGGAAGTTCTCCGGTCTCTCCTGCTATAAATCTCGCTTGTTCGTTAGATCGTACAGTATTTATTCACCGCTGTAGTCACTGTGTTTTGAGCCTAAACCCCTTCACACACTAATTGAGTCTGTGAGAAGATAATTCTATGCTAAATGCACATTTCAAAACGTAGCCATTAAGGATTCTGACCTTTATGTTGTTTCTCTCATCTAGAAGCAAATTCTCCGGCTTCAAATCACGATGGCTGCAATATTCGCATTATTCTATCTAGAATGTCGGTTTTTGAACTTGCCGGATTTTCTTTCATTCGTGTGCGCAGAATTTTGCAGATTGAAATAATGATTTATTATTTTTGAGCTTTTGCAATACAATAAATCACAGAAATTAATGTTTAACGCTTTCAATTTGCTCTTCTAACTTTTTTTGTAAATTTGGAGAGACATAATGGTAGCAAAAAACGTCTTAGTTAAAACTTATGTTTCATAATATCTGCGTTAAGCATCTGAAAGCGTATTATAATGATGAAAATAAGAGATTTTCAGATACTTCCCAATTCAATATGACTTACCAAATATTATGTGAGTGGCAAAAATCGAGAGCGGATATTATTTGTCGGAAGAATTTCCGGGCTTCCTTCGACATGAGTCGTCCTTTGCGGACGAGATAGTCGAAAAGCTCACCCCCACTGACGTGTTCCAAAAGAAGATACCTGAAATCATGTCTTGTACACAATAAAAGATGAGAAGCGGTCACTCTGTTTGTTCAGAAGAATAGTTTTTGTGTGTTGGCGGGAACCTTATGGATAAGGAATAAATTCAGGGTCTCGATTCACAATTCATTGTTCTCAAACTACTCAAAATACTCAAACTACATGTAGTTAACACTGAAAAAACTGAAATATACAAAAAAGATGGATATTGAAAATGACAGACAGGGAACGGATCTCATGGCAAGCAGTTCTTCCTTTCAAAGATAACCGGTTCATTCCGCGACTCCTTCTGCGTCTTTTTTCGGTCTGACGATAGAGCTCAGAAAAATTTTCTCATTCGAAAAACTTACTTTGACGGTGAAAACTTCTGTCATTCGATATTTACTTAGGATGGATCCCCGCCTCAGATCATTTTGTTACACGGAGTGCTCGAACAAATAAACGGCTTGTGCGTGAAAACTGACAAGTATTTCTTATTCTCGTACACGTCGTAGAGATGGAGAACGTTGGGATGTTCGATTAGCTTCATGATAGCGATCTCTCTCTCCACCTCAACAAAGGACAAGTTTACGTCATCAACAAAGGACGATTCAACGTCATTTAACATCCTTCCCGGTCTTTAAGCCAACGAAGTATGATGGAATAGCGTTAAAATGAAGCTGACATAGGCTGAGATCGAAAGGATGAAAAAATAGCTATTTTGCTAATAAGGATAAGTCAATGTTTCATGATGTTTCAATATACATATGTATGTTTGTTTGTTTGTATGTATGCATTACGTAAAAGAGCTATCTTAAAGAATATGTAATAAATTTGAAAGTCATTAGATATAGTAACAAAACGTCTCAAAGATGATCACTTCATCGAGTAAGTTGTAGAGTTTTTCCACTTCATCGAGTTTTCCCCATTCGACTTCATGAAGTCTTGCACAATCAATTACAGTACTGGCAAATATTTTATTATGTTTTAGTTTTGAGTTATAAGTTATGAAGAAGTCGACTGAACTGATTTGAGTCTTTCTTTTTTTATTTCATTTACAATATTTAAACCAACTGTTTTTTTTCTCAAATGATAGGCGAAGTATTGAGATAGCTGTAGAGAAACTTCATGGCTTACCTCATGATCTTTGCTCAACTAGCTAATTATGTATAAAAATATTCTATGCGTGTTTTTACATAAATTTAAAAAAAAGAGATACGATACTCAGATAAATTCTCGGAGATTTTCACACTGAGTACAGAACTCACCTTCTGTAAGACAGAATCACTCAGCTTATCTTTATTGACGATCTTTATTGCGACTTTCCTCCCTGTTATGCAGTGCGTGCCCGTTTTCACAAGGCCTGGAACATATTTTCTTTTAACAAGAGAGCTCATTCGTTTACTGAAAAAAGCACCAGACTCGGTCACTCTCATGATTTTTCTCTCACATTTAATGTAACTTGTCAATTGTATGTGTACATAGTTTAACATAACTTGAATGACAGTCGCAAATCACGATAGTTTAGTTTTTCTGGAGTATTTATTTCCGGTTCCTTCGCTCTGTTATCAAAGTTTAAGAAATGAGGTGTCATTACATGAAACACCAATATCGCTTGCAAAACATGATTTGAAGGGTTCTAAAACCTGCTAGAGACCAACTCCTGCTCATAAACGGTGGTATATTTCAACTCTTATTTTCTTTTTCCAGGCACTGTTCGAAGTTTCATTGAGTGTTTCTTAGATTCTTCGTTGTAGTTTCGTATTATCCTCGCATGCTTTGGAACCTCGTCATCTCCTATATACTCTTGTGTTTTTCTCTCTATCGACCAAGTGGCATCTTCGCGCCCTCCCCCGTTCTTCCTTCTTTTCTTGCCCTCCTCTTCCTCTGCTCCTAGTCTGAATGAAATGATTCCATTGGTAGCGCCTCTCGATGTCACTCCCATTTGAGTGAGAAGCAGCAAAGAAAAATGTTGCCCACAGGCAAAGATGAGTTGACAGAGACGGGAAAGGCCACAAGAAAGACATGCGAGAATAGAGGCGAGGCCACAAGAAAGACATGCGAGAATAGAGGCGAGGCCACAAGAAAGACATGCGAGAATAGAGGCGAGAAAGTTATCCATGTTTTTAACCCCTTTTTCATAGGATAGGAAGAAATAGTCAGAGAAGAGAGAATGAGAAAGATAGATGCAGATTTCGAGCAAGTTGTCTACATCGTTAATCTGCTGCCGAAGTAATAGATTTGGATAGCAATGGGGACCTGAGTATGACTTAAAAAGAAGCTGCATGCAATGACTGCTCCGTTTACACCTTGGCCCTCTCTCCTTCTCTTTACTTCTGAATGTCCTTCTAACTTTTTCCTCTTTTTGCTTTATTTCCTTCTCGAAGCCTCTATTTCCTCTCTCTATCTCTCTCTCTCTCTTTTTCTCTCTCCATTATTCTTTTTTCTTCCCATGAAAAAGTAGTGAACATTCTCTTGTGTTTTATTTTTGCTCTTTAGCTTTCGCAAACGGTTTTTGCAAGCTCTTTACTTCATATATGTATATAAAACTCACTGTAAACATTCACTCTTTCTACATTTCCATGGAATTTTCAGAGAAACTAAAAAACACTCAGCGGGGTTTTTACTTATTTCTATAACCACTTTTATGCGAAAATCTGCTTATTTCGTTTACACTGTCCCTATTAATTATCAATATTCCTCACTATTACCCCATCCATTTCTTCGCTCCACTCTTTTTTGCTCTCCGCTCATTCTCTCTTCATTCCTAGGGTCTTGCAATCTTCATCCCTCGCATTCTCCGGCTTCCCCCTATGCAATCCCATTTTACTCATTTGCTCGCCCTATGAGTCCATTGCTAGAATCCCAAGAGACAATTTTCCTCCCTATCATGTCGAGCGCGAGCTAAACTCTCGCCTGGGTCCGCTCTCAGACCACGCACACTTAACAGTAGCAGCAGCAAAGTTCAGTCACATCAACTATCCTCGTTTCGTGCCCACTTTTGGTTTTTTAAAAAAAACACTTCCTTTGTTCACATCTGTTTCACAAAAACTCTCTCTCTCTCTCTCTCTCTCTCTCTCTCTCTCTCTCTCTCTCTCTCTCTCTCTCTCTCTCTCTCTCTCTCTCTCGCTACCCTTTCATCCGTCTCGCCATTTCCTCTCTTACACATCTCACTCTTTCTTGTTTTCTCTTTCACTCTCTTTCTTTTTTCGTTCTTTTTGCTGTCTTACCTTATATTCCCTAGTTTTCTTCTCTCTTTCACTATAATGCTGTTCCGGGTTTTCAGCTATCTTCTTTTTTGAATCCTGTTTGTCTTACTTTCTCTCTTGCTTTCTCTGTATACACGCTCTTTCTCTCTCTTTTCTTTACTCCTGTAGTTCTGTCTCTCTCTATCTCTCTCTCTCGTTCTTTTCTTTTCACTCGCTCTCACCCTCTTTCCAACACGTCTTCTTCATCGCCTAGAGCATCTGAATTATGTTTCCCAGAGGATACACAGCAGAGTACAGAACAAGAGAATTGTAAGATAGTCGAAGGATTCAGATGGAAAGAGAGGAAAAATAACGAAAGAGGAAGACGATGAGAAGGAGAAGCAAGGGCAAAAGTCCTTTGACTTTGGTTATCTTGGAGGTTTTTTTGTGGTATTTCCTTCTACCCGTTTCTCTCTCTTTTTTTTTTTCTCACTCACTCTCTGTGAGTAGCTTTCTTTTTTCAGCTAAATTTTCCGAATCTTTTTCTCCCTAGTACCTTACTACCATGTCTTCTCTCGATTCCGTTATTTCTCATCTCAGTTCTCTATTAAGATGTCAGTTAAACTTCCATATCTTCAGTCGTATTCCCTACGTGTTCTTTTCTTCTCTCTACGCACTTATCTTCTTCGTAATACTATTTATCTCTTGAGTATTTTCTGATATTCTATTTCCCTTGTGAATGGGAAAAAATAAAAATAAAAACATAGAGATAGCTTTACAATAAAAAAAACTCAAAATAAAAAGAACGGGATAGAGAGAGAGAGAGAGCAAGCTGCTTGAAAGTTCCCATTCAACTGCTATTTACTCGAGAGAAATTGGGAAAAAAGGAAGAATTACTGAAGCAAAACGCTTGCAGGATGAGAAATTAAGGAGCGATGAAAAATTAGCATCACCTTTGCGTAACTACATAATTATCCCAATTCTCAAACGGGAAACATTCATCTCAGACTTGCGTCACTTTACTGGTCGTTCAGTTCCTATTCAAAATAGAAACTTTTCAGGATTTAGCTAATCTGCAAATCATAAATTTTTTCTTCATATTTCGGAAGTCTGATCAATGTATTTTTTTCAATTCAAGAAAGAGCGGGTCATCTAAGAACTGCATTCTCAATAGATTTTTTATAAGAGAAAAAGTAAGAGATAGAGAGAGAGACGGAGACAGATGTAGAGAGAAAGAAAGAGAAAAACCGAACTACTGCACGATTTCCCAGAGCAAATTTCACAAACGTTTATAGAACGGAGTTTTCTTTTGAAGCGGGTGACTTCGGCTTTTTTGGAGTGTGAGAATTGTGAGAATAAGCTGCATTCAGCGCTCGGTATAAAAAGCTGCCATGTGTAACTCGATGATTCAAAGAGAACTTCAACTGTCTCTCCAACCAACTATTCACGAGAATAGAAAGAAATTGATCTTCTTTTTGGCTCTGCGGATAGGGCGGGGCGAGTGGGGAAATAAAGAAGGGGGGCGGGGCGATTGGGGAAATAAAGAAGGGGGGGCGGGGCGAGTGGGGAAATAAAGAAAGCATATGATGATTTCTAAGAGCTAAAACCAAATTAAAGTCAGAATTTTTCTCCTTTTTCTCAAATACTGGAAAGGTTTGCTCTTTTTCTCTTTTTCTTTCTATATCCTTTTTCACTCTTTTCATCAATTAGTCGTGCATAGTCTCTGGCGTTATCGTTCTTTTATTTGAAAATTGACTATGCAGCTCAGAGAGGGTTCATTAACCAATCCCCTGGTAGACCTTTGAGTTCCAATTGTACGGTGACATGTATTTAGTATTCAAGTGGGACTCTTCTTCTCTTGCCCTGTTCAGTGATGAAATGAGTTCAACCCAATGAGAAAAAAGTTAGAATTAACCTAAGAAACGAAAATATTGTCAAAATGAGAAATATTATTTTATTCAATGAAGTTTTAGTTGTAAAACAAAGCACGTTTTTTCGTTGATGAAATCTTATACTATTATGAGACCGGGTTCTTCTCAGCTTAGTTGTAGAAATTATGAACGAATGTTAAATTTTTGAGAAAAGTTCATGAGATAAGGCTGAGATGCTTCACCTCCCAACAAAGGGAAATGACTTGGAGTGACGGCGTTTCAATTGCTATAACAATAGGTGTTCTCGCCTTATTAACATTTAACGGCAAAGTACGCCCCCCCCCCTCCCTCACCCGAGATGACATACGGTCATAATCAGACACCAATTACACGATTCCCTGAATCAGTAACATGTCAACCTGTTTTCGTGAAACATCAACCTATTTTAGTGAAACTTCTAATTTTTTTTGAAAAAAAGTCTACCTAGTTTAATGGAACTTCTACACAAAAAATGAAACGTCCACATATTTTTTTGTGACACGTCAACCTAATTTGAAAAAATTTGCACCTTATAATTTTACTGTTTTCTCTTCTTTTTTTCAGAAGAAAAATTAAGGTATATTAAACACGGAATATAAATGAAAAGTGTTTCACGTAATATGTAAATACAATCAGTTTTGGAAAGGGGGGAAGGGGGGTTTCTCTGAGCAGGGAGGGGAAGGGGGCCCTAGAGGAAAAGAAGGGACCAACGTAAGCAAACGGTGGAGGTGGATAGAAGGACAGGGGCCTGAAGGGAGATGAGGGTTCTATGGGGGTTAGGGAGGCCCTAAGAAGAGGGGAGAAAAGAACTGGAAAAAAATTAGAAACACTAATTTTAGAGCGCTGTTTTGAATGGTTAAATTGCTAAAATCACCAATGAGAGCCTTGAATAATAATCAGCTGTTTTCTTCATTCCCTCTTACAGGTGAATTTCGCATTTCAACATTTAAGAGTGAACTGAGAAAGAGAAGTAATCCGCATCGTAGGGAAAATGATGAGATAAGCAATACCTTTTCTCCATCAAGTAAATTTTCCTAACTGGCCAAGGAAGACCCTCCCGTATGTGGTTGAAAAAAGCCCCATCCCCCTCCCGTTTGGCCAAAAAAGGCCACTGGCATCACCTGTCTGGCCTTTGCCGAGCGTCTTCTCCAACTTGTAGGGCCCGCAGTACTGCGCCGTTGGCTGTCGGCTGGCAGAGAGGGCGCCGCGCCCTCCTCCTCCTCCTCCCTCGCCTCCCTCCCCACTCGCCATACGCGCGTTCAGCTCCGCATTCACAGCACTAAGCTTTGTGTTGATTTCGCCCAGCACCTAAACATCAATAATTCAATAAATAACTACAAAAGTTCGATTAGCCTACCTGATAACTTTTTTGTAATTTTAAACAAATAAAAATGCAATCTGGAGCTTTTTTTTAATCAATAAAAATGTAAAATACAATTCATTAATATTTTTCAAGGCAATGTAATGTGGATCATCTCCAGGAACACAATGAAAGAACAAAAAAGTTGCGTGACTTTCTAAGAAATTATAAAACTTTATGACGAAATGTAGCAGAGAGGATGAAGGATAGACAGACACAAAGGAAAAAGATTATTCCTGAAAAAGCATTCAAAAATAAGCGAAAAAGAAACATGAATGAAAAAACTAGGACAAAACAGTGAAAGAGAACTCTCCGGAATGAAGAGATAATGAGAGAGATGAAAACAAATGAAAACTATAAATAAGGAAAGAGAAACAAGGCCGACAGAGAAGGAAACAAGAAGAAATAGAAAGAGAGAGAGAAGGCCCACAAAGCATATAGGCAGGCATGCCCTATTTCGCGTTTTATGGGTGAGAGGAGTGTGCCCTGGATGCCTGTTGTGCTTGAGGCCATGCAAGACACAAGAAGAACGCATAGCGAACAGAGAAAGTTGAGAACGAAGAATAGGCTGAATATGGAGCAAGACTGATATACAGAAAATAAGAGATACTCAACACTGAGTAAAAGATTGAGGCGAGGAAGAGCGAAGAAGAGATTTAGTGAAACACAGGGCATGTCAGAACGATAGGAAGAAATCTGGCCGAGAAAGCGAGAGAGAGAGAGTGAGTGAGAGAGAGAGAGAGAGAGAGAGAGAGAGAGAGAGAGAGCGTAGAGCGTGTGAAAACAGATATACTGATCGAAAATTAGAGACTTGAAGAGCATGAGAACAAGAATAAAAAGAAGACAACAACACACAAAAAGGATCGAAAGGGGCTTACCTCCTTAAGCGCCTCTAACATAGACCGAAGTGCGGGCTGGCCGAGATGGCGGCGTGGAGAAGGAGAAGTCGGTCAAGAAGAGTGAACGGAGGATCGACGTTCACTGAGAGCAGTGAGATGAGGAGGTCACCGGTTAGGGCAGAGAGTGATAGGGGTGGTGACAACAATGGTTACAATACCGTATCTATTGGCTGGAAAATAAGAACCGGACAAACTATGAGAGATAGAGAGATAGAGAGAAACAAAGAGAAAAAACAAAGAGAGAAAGAGATTTAAAGAATGAGAAATTTAAAGAAATAAAGAATAGTATTTTAATAGTTTTTTTTCGTGTGTTTTTAAATGTGTTGTCCTAGTATCCTCTTTCTTTCTCACTTTATTTAGTAAAGTGTCACGCATGTGTTAATTAGATTGTAACAGTTCATTATTTGCTTCCTTGCCGGTCATTCATACACATCGCGATAAAATATTATTATTATTAGAACAGAAGAGAAAAGAAATATTAATAGTTCAAGTATGAATGGAAATGTGAAAAAACGGAATTTGATCTCAGAGAACATATGTAGTAAGTCTGCGTAGAAAAAAAACAAGGAACTTCTCAACAACAAAGTGTTTGTGAATTTTTCTCATTCAAATCATATATTTCATTTAATCGTCTGATTTTCACTTTTGAAGAGTTTCTGAATGGCCGGAAAAAAACATCGAAAATCTTGTCGAGTGCCACAACACACTTGGCTGTTATCTCATTCTCCTCTGAAAGCATAGATGTTGAATGTAAAGCTGAGCTGTTCCATACATATTCCGACCTCCTCCCGTCGTCCTTCCTACTCCTTATGCACACCTTCTATCCACCCGCAGAGCATGGCGGTAATTGGAATATTGAATGCTTAGCAGGGAGAGAAACAGGAGAGTGACTGGGTAGAAAAGTATATTTCTCGCAAGGTACGCAACAAAGTAGAAACACATTTGCCGTAGAGACATGAGAGAGACGGCTGAGCACAACGAAGGCTTTATTTTGTAGTTAAAATGCAATGTGTCATAAAACACTGAAACCATGCAAATTTTGGCAGTAATTCTATCGGAAATCGATAAGAAGAGAAGTAAATCTTCGATCTCTCTTCTGTCTCAATCGTGAATTCTGGAGTTACGCTCCATCCATGACGCAATTGCGTAATGAGTATGCGTGACTAAGAGAACAAGGCATATGAGCCTTTCATATAACACTATCGCACGTAATAGCAATGTGACTCCGTGGTGTAAAGCTAACGGACGCTCCGGGTTTGAGTCGAGATGGTCTGGGTTCGATCCCGCCCGGTGGACTAGCTTTTTTTTTGTGGGTTGGTTCAATCACTTGGAATAAGCCATGGTGGTATAGACGAAGGATTGGGAGAGACCGCGGTTTTAAGCAACAAAGTAGCAGAGAGCCCCCCCCCCAACCCCCTGGGAGTTCAGATTGGAAGTACTGGTGAGAACTATGAGAGTTTTCATGTTGGGGCATTGCACACTGAGAGGAGACCTACCAAAAGGCTTTTAGAACAATCTATTGAAACCGACGGGAAATGCTGAAACGTTGAATGTTTCTGATCGTAAGAATCCATGGAATAAGCAGTTGATACATACATATATGTACGTCCAAAGATGAAATAATAAAAAAATCTCTTGTTTGCTGGTTTTAAACAAGAACAATGAACAAGTTTGAATGATCCGGCAAGAAATATTCTTTCCTTTTTTGACCTTCTAAGCGGTCGCCATGTAAGAACTCATTTCAATATTCAATTTTATTCTAGATTCTCTGCTAAAAGACTTCCAATATAAGGCGCCTATGAACTTCTGAATTTCTGCTCTCGTTACTGTCAGTTAAGCCCTCTTTCATCATTCTGACTTTTTTGTTTGTTGAAAAAACAGGCTCAGTTGACGACGCGAAATTGAACCTAATAAAGTCTTTATTAGCGAAAACCCCAAAAGCTCTTTAATGATTTAACTGCGTATCAACTTAATCGGAGCCATCCTTGTTGCTGAACAGGAGGAAAAACAAAATCATTAAATGAGACTTTTTACTTTTAGAAAGAATATGGATGTTTTAGTAAGAAATCCGAGAATTAAAGAGGGCTCGTTTTTTTCCATAATGATGAAGCATCGGGAATAAGTTAGGGAGAGGTACTTATTGGAAATTCGTGGTGAGATATAGAAGACGAAGACTGGAAAAGCACTCGAGTTCCTCTCCAGTCCAGATGAGGCGTAGAACGACACTGAGCATTTTCCACAAGAGATAGAAGAGCGAAGAAGACCCCTAAAAGTTTTCAGAGAGAGAGAGAGAGAGAGAGAGATGATTAAATTCGGAGGTCTTTGAGCTTGTTCGAGTGAAGTGTTCAGCGATGGATAGCTTGGAGGGTTCCAGTGCGAAATATAGAAGAAGATCTAAGACTTGAGAATTTCGAGTGATAAAATAAAGTCGAACAAAACACTGAAAGTTTTCGGAATTGAAAATGAATAGTTGACAACGCTTGAGCTCTGAATCAACAAACTGAAAATATTTCGGAACAAAGAAAAAATTGAGAAAACTCGAAAAAATTACGCATTATAGGCGAAATTGTTAACCCTGAATTACTGTAGTTCAACAAAGTCGTTGAAGAGAAGGCTCTTCGAAGATTCGACTTTCATTTAACATGTGAACTAAAACTCTGGAAGAAAGTTGGCATATGAAGGAAAAAAGAAAAGAGTACTCACATGATGTACTCACATGACAAAAGTGCACTAGACTCTTAGTATGGAAAGTATCATAGTCGCGATGTTTATTATTACTGACATGGGAAAAGCGGTCGCTGCTCTATATGTACTTCATAATCAATGCTCTACAACCACTCTTAATTTTTACCAAAATCATTAAAATTCCCGGTCTGTAACAGGATATCGTTTAATGGTAAGCTTCCGTCCAGAACATATCTTACAGCCTCGTGCCACTACGTTTCAAGTTCTTAATTGTACTGAATGAGAAACAGAAATGATTATATATTAGTCATGAGTTGTTAAAAAGGAACTATAGCGCTTTGTTTCTCTGAAATTGATGATGAAGCAATATAATAAATCACAAAAAGATTAAAGATGTAAGAATCAGCCAGACCTTGAGTGCTTTGGGACTGGAGATGAAGTAATCAAGAGTGAATGAGTGCTTCCCATTCCGAAGAGTGAGACAAGAGACCCCCCGAAGTTTTCAGAGATGTAGGGAACGATGCATTGCGTTTTCTTGAGTAAGAAGAGAAAAAACATTCCCTTGAAGTTAAAGAAAAAAGAGCGAAATTCATCTGGATTCAATCGACAAAAAATAAAGAGTGAAAAAGCGCAAAAAGCGCAGCAAGAAACAGTGAAACATCAAGTAACTGCTGAGAAAAAGGAGGAAGAGAGAATCGTTGGAAGTTTTCAAGCTAAAGACTTACAGGAAGAAATAAAAAGAGAGTTATAGACAAATTCGAAAAAAAGATAGGAAAAAGAAAGAAAAAGAGATAAACTGAGCAGAAGAGAACGTAAGAGAGAAGAGGAAAGAAAAAAGAGAGAAGGAAGTGGGTAAATCTTACTTTAGTCCCCCGCACCGGACAAAATGCACTGCAAAAGTAAGATTATACTTTATTACCCCACCTTCAAACCCGGGTGTTATAGGATGCATCACCATGTAGTGGGTTGCTTATGCTATGGACTATATTTTCGTTATTTGGGTTTGAATTTTTTTTCTGTGCAATGGTTGCTTAGGCTCAGGACAAGGGGCTAAAGTTTCAGGACTTTTTTATTGGAGAAGTGGCGCTGTGAGAGGCCAAAATCAAAAAGGTCTGGGTATGTATTTTATCTCCCCATTTTGTATGGTGGGGAACTGAAGTTAAATGGTTAACACTTCACTTTAGCCCCCCTCCCACCATTTCTGCTCTTCATCTTTAGCTCCCCTCCATTTTGATATGTTTTATTGTTAAATAGGGAGTTCTTGTATCACGAATGGTCCTAAAGTTAAGTGGGGCGTGAAGGGGGGGGGGGGGCTCAAGTAAAAGTTTTTCGAAGGAAGTATTAGAATTATGAGAAATCAAAACGCATGAAAACAAAAATAACAGGTTATGTATGACAACTGTGCGCAAACAATTATTTCAATTTAGTACTTCACTGTTGAGTATGAATTAACAAATTATAGTGAAAGTGACAAAAAAATGTTTTCACATAGTCGATTCCTGAACAAATCGTATGCAGAACGGCTTAAAACAAATGTTGTTCGAAATACTAATGGGGGAAATGTGAAGCAGAAAATTAAGCCGCTCTTTTTTTGGAAAATTTTAATTTTTTCAGTTAAAAGTCTTATATAATTTTATTTGAATGCTAAAATGTGCATCTTCACAACATAAAAAGCAATAGAGAAAAATTTTTAGAATTCGGACTTCGTTGAACGCGTCTTCTCACCAAGTATCACGTCTCTCTCACCAAGTATCACGTCTCTCTCACCAAGTATCACGTCTCTCTCACCAAGTATCACGTCTCTCTCACCAAGTATCACGTCTCTCTCACCAAGTATCACGTCTCTCTCACCAAGTATCACGTCTCTCTCACCAAGTATCACGTCTCTCTCACCAAGTATCACGTCTCTCTCACCAAGTATCACGTCTCTCTCACCAAGTATCACGTCTCTCTCACCAAGTATCACGTCTCTCTCACCAAGTATCACGTCTCTCTCACCAAGTATCACGTCTCTCTCACCAAGTATCACGTCTCTCTCACCAAGTATCACGTCTCTCTCACCAAGTATCACGTCTCTCTCACCAAGTATCACGTCTCTCTCACCAAGTATCACGTCTCTCTCACCAAGTATCACGTCTCTCTCACCAAGTATCACGTCTCTCTCACCAACACCTCCCAGTTTTTATCGGAAATATCGGAAATCGAGCTTCGTAACCCTTCGTCGGTAACCCTTCGTTTCACAAGAAACACTATCTTGAAGGGCAGAGAAGCTGGCGTTTGAGTAAACTGGAATGAATCTTGTTAACTGAGAACTAATTTATCCGCTGTCGTGGTCGAGGACTATAACTTCGAGAAGTGAGATGTACATAGTGAAGGTGAGAACGAATCTGTCACCTGGAGTTGAATTTATCCATTTATCCTATTTCCAGAGTTTTGCTCTTCTTCTCATGTAACCTCAACATCAATTTGAACATTTCTCGAAAAAATCAACAGCCCTTGGACCAGACGGCCTTGCTCCAATACTCCTTCATAACCTAGGTCCCAGAGAAATCAACGCTCTCACTATCCTCATCAACGATTCACTACGCACTAACCGGATCCCTATGATATGGAAGTCCTCCATCATCATCCCTCTCCTGAAATTTGAACATTTCTCCTTTCTCCATATCAAACTCATCTACATATGTTCTTTTTCTCCAAAAAAAACGCACTCATAAGGTTTTCCTCGCTTAATATTCATATAGTTTTTATGAAGGAAGTTCATTTCATTTTTCATGTCTTTTAGAGAATGCATCATAATCTTTGAGTGAACAAAGCACTTGGTTTCACTTCCATTCAAGAAGATATGATTATTAAAGAAATTGAGTAGATAAGAAGACATAAATCTGAAGAACGCCAAGAAAGAAAGTAGACCGATAAAGAAAGGAAGGGAGAGAAAGAGAGCGACAAAAGAAATTGGAGATAAACTATTTTTGAAAAGACAAAAAGGAAGCATTTTTTGCAACCCTTTATGTATATAAAAGGAAGCAACAAGCGTAGAGAAAAAACTGGAGTTGTACTTTTTTTGAGAGAGAAAAAGAGAAAGATTTTGTAACCATACTGAAAACCCTAGAGCAGCTTTCATCATCTTCAACTGGAGAAAGAAGCAAACGGATATGGACATTGAGAGAGATTCGACGTGGTTAAGATTATCGATGAGAGTGAGAGAAAGAGAGAATAAAACCCGAAAGAAAAACAAAGGCAGAGAAAAACCATGCGAGCATTATATTATAAGACATCATGAAAGCTTGAGAATGTGAAAGGAATTGAGAGAGCATGAAGAATAGAGTGAATGGGAAAATGACAACGGATATGGATATCTGGGAAGGTGATTTGGTATTACTCCACCCTTTTCTCTTTCTCTCTACCTCCCCCTCCTTTCCCCACCTTTCTTTTTCTCTTCAGCTATAGAGTTACAGATCATAAAAACACTTTTACAAAGAAAATTATGTGGCAAGTCCAAAATGAGTTCTCATGACATCGAAAGTTAGAGGAAAGATATTTTTGGAGTAAAGAAACTTGTGAGAACTTATTGGCTTGAAAATATTGAGAAGTGTATGGCTGTACACGCATAAGAAAAGTCAAACTTGATGGAACTTCTTTAGTATCAATCAATATAAAAGCAAGGCAAGAAAAATGGAACAAAAGCTTGAATCAAACTTTTAAGTGCTTTGCGTGCCGAATGAATCTGCTTAGAGCACAGAAAGCAAACCCAAAATCGGTCATGCAAGACCTTGCCCAAGTTGAATATTATCATCCATCAGAGAAAAGCATGGCAAATTATGTTCTCGAGCCTGTAAGCGAGTGAATTGGAGTAGAGAGTCGGAGGGAGAAGAGAAAGAGAAAAAGAAACAGAAGTAATTTTGAACACATTATAGAAAGAGAGAGAAACATAGAGATTAATTTTAAGAGAGATAGAAAGAGATAGAGAGAGGAAGAAAAGAATGAGAGACGGGGAGAGAGAGAGAAAGACTGAGTGAAATGAGTAAATACCACCTAGAGTTAGGAAGTCTCCCTCATTCGTAAGGATAGTGTCTGTTAAAGGCCTTGCCCTATCTCAGTGTATCTCATTTTTCCCTATCTCTCTTCTACTCTCTGACTTCTCCTATCTCTCTAACTCTCTCCTTCTTTCTCTGCGTTCTATAACCCTCTCTTTCTAATAAATGTCTTACTTTCTCTGACATAAATACATACTCTCTGAAATATCTCTCTCCGCCTCTACCTCCCTCTCCCTCTCTCCCACGGCAACGCTCAATACATCCATTCTCTTCTCTACTCCTCTCCCTCCCCCCTTACTCTCTGAATGCCTATTCCGCTTCATCCATTTAGTGCGCGTCTCGCCATCTGGCCTCCCTCTAACTTCCCAATGCATTCTCTGCCATCTGACCACGAGAGACACTCAGGCAGAAGTCCGCTGGGCCTCATCGACGCACGCTCACCCTCTCCTTCCGCATGCCCGTTACTGATTCTCTACCTCTTCCTCTCCCACTCTCTCTCTCTCTTCCTCTCTTTCTTCCTCTCTCTCTCTTCCTCTCTCTCTCTCCTTTCCTCTCTCTTTTCCTCTCTCTTCCTCCCTCTCTTCTCTCTTTTCATCTTCTTCTCTAATTCTCTTTTACTCTTCACCCTTTCACATTCTCTTTCTATGTATTACTGCTTGTTAATCTCTTGATTCTTCTACTCATTTCTCTATCTTTTTCTACAGCTTCTTTTTTCGACCACCTCCCTTCTTACTTGTCATACAAACGCTTCAAGAAAAATGAGAAATCGTCCGCTGCAAGATCGTATTTTATCGCAATATACCCTCCCTTACTCTTAGAATACACCGCTTCTCCATTAAACTCTCATTAGCAGCTTTCAGAAATAAAAACCCAACGATTCAAAGTTACTCCTATGATTTTAAAATAATAGCTCAATCTGATTTCCGAGAAAAAAAATTACAAGCTGAAGGAAGTAAGAAAGTAACAATATTCTTCCTTGTTCATCTAGTTCCTTTTTTCCTTTCTTTTTTCGTGTTTTCCTCTTTCTATGAACTTTTTCTTTGGTTTTTCGCTTTTTTATACACCTTTCCTATGTTTGTGGAATAAAATAACCGAATCAGAAGTTTTCAGAAAACTATCTAGAACAAGATTCACACAGAAAATATTGCTCTGAGAGCTCATTGAATCACAAAACGCTTCCATTTCCATGACTAGAGCTTTCCAACTAAATTCACATTTCATTTACATTCGGATTCTTTTTATTTTCAGGATTGCATGTCAAATTCCATAGGCGGTCGAAGAGGCAGCCTATAAATTACATACACATAGTAGATAAACTCGAATAAGTAGAACATCTTAGTCGCTACTAAATCCAAGCAAAAAACATCGAAAACGGTTAAAACAAGAACTCAGTCCACATGCTGTCACGGTTAAAAAGCAGTCGTTCTTTTTCCCATCTTACCAACTTTACCCGTAGACATAATTGAACCCCGTCGCTCGCATGACATTGACAACCGCAACAAAAAAGTGAATTAAGCAAGAGCCTTTCAGTAGCTCATCAATTGAAAAATTCATAATGTTTTTTTGCATACCAGTTTTTTTGTCTTTGAAAAAGTCACACGTTTGTACATATTCATTATGTGATAGAAGAGGGAGAGAAGGAGAGAAACAAACATACACAAAAAGGGAACACAAACCTGATAAATATCGTTTAAAAAATCAAATAGTTTGTCTACCTGGCCTAAATAAAAAATTTCTCAAAGTGTTTCCACATAAATACGCGTCGATAAGTCTCGAGGTCAGAGCACCGCTTTATGAAACGCGATCAGAAGCATGTAAAGGGAACTAGAAATAAAGCAAAGAGTGAGATGGATACAGACGGTTGGAGTGAAAGATAACTGCAATTCAAGGTTGAAGGGGTGGGGATATTGAGACAAAGAGAAAGAGAGATAATTTGAAAGAAGGAAGGATTCAGAGAGTGAAAAGGAGAGAGAGAGATAGAGAGAGAGATAGAGAGAGATAGAGAGAGATAGGGAGAGATAGAAAGAGAGAAAGAGAGATAGATAGAGAGATTAAGAGAGAGAGAGAAAGATAGAGAGAGAGAGATAGATAGAGAGAGAAAGGAAGAAAGAGAGAGAAAAAGAGAGAGAGAGAGATGGAGAGAGTTAGGCGTGAGGGAACGTTAGCCAGAGAAGAGAATAGTGCACTCTTCCCGCAAACTACATACGCAAATGCACTCTCTTCACGCTGCCATTGAACATGCCAAGCTCTTCCATGCACATAATTAGCACCCGGGGGGAAAAGAGGCGAGAATAACCAACCCACAGGCATAGAGCCCGATAAGATGGTGCAACCGCGGATGAGGAGTGGAAAGAGAGAGAGAGATAGAGAGAGAGAGATTACGAGTGAGGGTGATATATACTTAGATAGAAAGAGAGTGAGAGAGAGAGAGAGAGAGAGAGTGAGAGAGAGAGTGAGAGATTAAGCAGATAACTTTAAAGATGACAGCGAAAAAGAAATTGATGAGAGAAACAGAGGAGACGAGATTCAGTGAGGAAGAGAAATAAGTAGAATATCAGAGAGAAAAAGAGAGATGAAGAATTAAAAATTAAAGAGACTTTGAAAAACATACATGGTAGGAAGAGATAGAGAGAAAAGAAAAATATAGAGAAAAATAGGAGAATCAGATACAGAGAGGTGTGGCACGCTTTGTACACCGTGTGCGTGTGCATTCTAACTGCTTCTGCAGCTCTTCAAAATTCTTCATTTGCATATTCTAAAAGAAGTGATAATTGAAGATGCCTCAGTTAATATTGCATACTAAATTACTCGATCGTCTTCGAGAGGAGAACGGGAGGAAGGGGAGGGGCTAGGTTGATTACCTTATGATTGAGAAGTCCCACCAGACCGTATATGTCACGACTATAAATGAATGAGAAGATAAACCTTGAGTACAACTTACACCAAATATTTCCTTTCAATTATTGATGAACGAACCGGATAACGATATTGTTTCAATTAAAAAAACGATGCCGCTAATAAGATGTTTTCCGAGAAGTGAAAAATTATGTAAAAGATTATGAAGAAGCTTGTTCGAAAGTCTCCTTTTTCATTGTGTAAAAGTTGTTTATTGTTTGAAAAAAAGAGTAATCAAGTTTCAGAGAATATTTGAGACTAGAAAAGAAAAAAATTACTACTGAAAACACAGGGAAATTTCTCTTTGTATGAGTTTCATAGAAAACTGATTCCACTATGAGAAAGGAATAAAGAGAAAAAACTTAAGGTGTTCTGGAAAAATCAAAAAGTGCGTTATCAGATACGCTTGCAGTTCATAAGACAAATACAAGATTTACTCTGGATAGAAAAAAAGGCTTATTTGGTTGGGAAGTTACTCAAAGGAGAAAAAAAAAGAAGAATCGAATGTAAAATATGTAAATGAGTGAACGAAGAGTTTAAGGGGATTAGAAGTTAAAGGGAAGAAAACATCTACGCACAGTTTCATGGTACATTAAAGTGGCGGAAGCGGTAGTAATAAAAAGAAGAGCGAGGAAGAAATATATTGATACCGATGAGAATTTAAGGGGGTGTCTATTTTGTTCGATTACCAGGATAAGTGTTCTTTCGTTAATGTCTAAACTTCAGCCCTTTCAAGCAAATTTCGAATACTTAATTTATTTCTACTTTTCACACGCGTAGTAACTTTTTTATGTGCAACTTTCCACACATTGCAACTTCCAAATATAATTTAGAAAACACGACATGAAAGTGTAGATTAGTTTATTTTATTGTCCTCCCAATTGTTGTACATAAGATTTTGCTAGTGCCGTTGCACTCTTCCTTTTCAACATTCCTAGCTAATCACTTATTTGCTGTATCATGCCTTTTTGAATGCACTGTTGAAGAGACAAGGTGGGGTCCGAACGTTTCGCTTTATCAAAGCATCTTCAGCGAATATATCATCTAAATAACAATGATGAGCACAGCAGCAGTATCCATCGAAGAGTCAAATCAAAAAAAAGGACATGAGGCAATGAACAAGCAATATGAAAACAAGAAAATACGAGAAACGAACCCAGGAATGATGATAATGATGAAGGGTCAGAGATGAGAGACCGCCGTAGAAGAATATATAGACTATCAGAGAACACAAAAAAACGATAAGTAGAGTGAGCGGAATGTGATCTTATAAAAGAGGAAGGAGAGAGAGGTGAGAGAGCTCTTCTGCCATTTCGCTCTTATTGTTAATATCGGGTTTATGAGTGTCAATCAGCAAGGCTTCAGCAATCCTACGGCGAACAACATTAGTTTCGACATGCAAAATAGAGCGGTGAG